>JAJLSY010000022.1:0-121467 GCA_030567935.1 Ogataea pinus
GATCTTTCGGACTTGAGAGTTTAATTGTTGCGGTAATTGTATTTTACTAACAATTCCAATTTGGTTTAATAGGGGTGATATTGGTTTGATTGGTTTGGCCGTTATGGGTCAAAATTTGATCTTGAATGCTGCTGATCATGGTTTTACTGTTGTTGCATACAACAGAACTACCTCAAAGGTTGACCATTTCTTAGCAAATGAAGCAAAAGGTAAACCAATTTTAGGTGCTCATTCTATTGAAGAATTGTGTGCTCAATTGAAAAGACCAAGAAGAATTATTTTATTAGTTAAAGCCGGTAATCCAGTTGATATCTTCATTAATCAATTATTACCATACTTGGATAAGGGTGATATCATCATTGATGGTGGTAACTCTCATTTCCCAGATTCAAACAGAAGATTTGAAGAATTGAAGGCAAAGGGAATCTTATTTGTTGGTTCAGGTGTTTCCGGTGGTGAAGAAGGTGCAAGATACGGTCCTTCTTTAATGCCTGGTGGACATCCAGATGCTTGGCCACATATTAAAGAAATTTTCCAATCAATTGCTGCTAAGTCAGATGGTGAACCATGTTGTGATTGGGTTGGTGATGCTGGTTCTGGTCACTATGTTAAAATGGTCCATAATGGTATTGAATATGGTGATATGCAATTGATTTGTGAAGCTTATGATTTAATGAAAAGAGTTGGTGGTTTCACCGATAAAGAAATCTCTGAAGTTATGGGTAAATGGAACAAAGGTGTTTTAGACTCATTCTTGATTGAAATCACAACAAATATTTTGGCATTTGAAGATACTGATGGTACTCCATTAGTTGAAAAAATCTTAGATGAAGCTGGACAAAAAGGTACTGGTAAATGGACTGCTATTAACGCATTAGATTTAGGTATGCCAGTTACTTTAATTGGTGAAGCTGTCTTTGCAAGATGTTTATCTGCATTGAAAGGTGAAAGAACAAGAGCTTCAAAATTGTTGGTTGGTCCAACTGCTACATTCGTTAAACCAGAAGATAAGCAAGCCTTTGTTGATGATTTGGAACAAGCTCTATATGCATCCAAGATCATTTCTTATGCTCAAGGTTTCATGTTGATTAGAGAAGCTGCTAAAGAATATGGTTGGAAATTGAACTTCCCATCAATTGCTTTAATGTGGAGAGGTGGTTGTATCATTAGATCTGTTTTCTTGGGTGAAATTACTGCTGCCTACAAAGAAAACCCAGATCTTGAGAATCTATTATTCCATCCATTCTTCAACTCTGCAATCTCAAAGGCTCAATCCGGATGGAGAAAGACTTTAGTAAAGGCAATTGAATCTGGTGTTCCAACTCCTGCCTTCTCAACTGCTTTATCATTCTATGATGGTTACAGATCAAAAGATTTACCAGCTAACTTGTTACAAGCACAAAGAGATTATTTCGGTGCCCACACTTTCCTCATCAAGCCTGAATTTGCAGATGCTGAAAAGAAAGTTGATGAACATATCCATATTAACTGGACCGGTAGAGGTGGTAATGTTTCTGCCACAACCTATGATGCTTAAGGGATGAGTTTATAGGATAATAGGGAGAAGCAAGAAGAGAAATTAAAAATATTATTATATAATTATTTTTTACCTTTTTTGTCTATTTTTTTTTTCTCTGTATGTCTTTTATGCCCCTTTATTACCTTTTGAACCACTTATTTTTTTTGATATATTATATACATTAGCCGATAAGCAAACATCTTTTATCTACTAGTTATAGAAGACGGAGAAATAAAATGAGAGTGGAGTACATTATTACCAAATGTATTACATAATCTGCCATATTTATTAATTGTGCCAATAAGTGTCGATTCCCGTACATAATATATGTTCACGTAAACAAAAATTTCAAACTGGTAAGGGACCTTTGTATTCCCCCTTTAGATAGTAGTTGTTGTGACTGTGTTTTTCAAGGTTTTTGTTATTTACCCCAGATCTCAAAATCTTAGATAAGGTAAGCAAGATTAGACTTCATGAGTGAAGATAGTTTATCCTTCAAGGATAATGATCATTCAGATGATGATCTTGCAAAAAGTGCTGAAAATGCTGTTCGACTGTTGTTGGATGGTGATAGTGTAAACAAACAAGAATTGGATCAAAATTTGGAGGATGATGACAATAATGGTAATAATAATGACACACAACAACATGAAGATCAGGTAGATCAGGAAGTGGTGGAGTTTGATGCTTCTAGTATCTTTAAAGATTTGGTTGACTCCACTGTGAATCTCCTTCATCAGGGGGAGTCAATTGATAATAATGTTGAAGAAACTGAAAACACAGAGATTAATGACAACAATAATAATACAGGTGATGATCATAATGTAGAGGATCCTGGAACTCAACAGCTGATAATGGAGCTTGAAAAGCAGTTCAGGAAGGATCAAGAAGAGGAGAAAAACTTAGAAACTCAAGATATCCACAAGTCTACAAATACCGAAGGATCAGATTTACAAGATGCAATTGCTAATGCATTGGAAGGTATTCAAGAATCAATTGAATCTCAAACTAATGATGATCAACAGATCCAAATCGATGAACAACAACATCAGCCGGCAGTGGAATCAGATAATATCGATTCCAATGAAAATCCAATCGATGCAGAACTTAATTTAAATCAGGCGATCGCTGATGCTCTAAGGGCAAATTTCCCTACCGATACAGAAGATCATGGTGAACAAGCCTTACCAACCGAACAAGATTGGACTACTGACACCCACTCCATTGAAGATTCAAATGAACAGAAAGATCTAACTAAAGTGGTATCGGGTGATCAAATATCGGTCCAACAACACTCACAAGAGGAGACATCTCGTGAAGCTCTGAAACCTCAAGATGATGAAACTTCAATGATGTTGGAGTTAAATAAAGCAATTGCGGATGCCTTGAATGCAGATGAAGGAAATCCAATGGTTGAATCATCGCATACTCAATCATCCAATGCAGATGCAAATGTGGAAATGTCACAACTTGAGTTGAACAAAGCCATTGAAGATGCCTTAAATCAAGATCAAGGTCATTCGGAGAAGCAGCAAATTGATCAATCGGGGCCAGAATTGAATGATGCAATTCAAAGGGCTGTGAATACTCAACTTGGACAACAAGAGGATCAAGAGATGATCGACGATGAATCTCTTACCACCACTGAACAAGCTTCATCCGCTTCTAATGCTGAATTAGATCTAAAAGAAGCAATTGCAGATGCTCTAAAGGAAACTCAAAGACAACTCATATCACAACAAAGTAGTCAATCAACTGGAACTTCTACAGCTGAAGATGATGAATTACAACAGGCATTGGCAGTAATGGTGCAAAATGTTGTCGATGCAAATCTATTTCCAAATCAAACTGTTCCTGCTACTCCTACGGTAAAACAGAAAAAGAAAGCTCCTGCTAAAAAAAGAGCTCCAAGAAAACCAAAGAAGAAGGATTCAGGAATGGAAGAATTTCAATGGAGTGAAATGATGGAGAACGCAATGGAAATGGCGATGGAAAATCCCGAACAGCTATTATCATCATTGAATGCGGCATCCTCATCCCAATCCCAATCAGAAACCCCAGTTAGTGCCTCGAAACAAGCCCAAACTAAACCCAGGTCCGTGTCTGAGGTTGCTCAATCTATGGTTAATGCTGCAATGTCATCAGCTGCTGTGAAAGTCGCAGCTCAGCAGAGACTTGCAAAGATCACTGCACAACAACAGCAACAGAGAGAGCAGCAACTACAACAGCAAGAGAAACTGGAAAGACAAAAACAACAGAAGCTGCAAAAGCAACAACAACAACAACAACTGAAACAGCAGCAGCAGCAGCAGAGACAATATGCAAAAACATCTGCCAGCCCTTCTTCGAATATACCTTCCAGTTTGTTACAGTTCACTGTCCCAACTACAGCAAAACCATTGTCCAAAACCGTGGCGTCCCAGTCGGAGGCATCAAAACCTGTTAGAAAGATGGCCGATTTTCAAGAATCTTCTCAATCCATCATTCATAGGTCTAATGCTACAGAACATGCATCATCTACAGGGATTTCACACAAAAGTCTTGATTCCTCAATCCTCTCTACTTCTTCTTCTTCTTTTCCTCCTCCGACTGGATCAAATGCTACATCATCATTGGGAAGCATTCTTTCAGGTCTGCTCTCTTTGGGATCCTCTGAAATTGCAAAGAAAATCACTCCTGAAGCATTTGATTCAATAAAATCAGCGGTCTCAAAGGCAACATCTAGTCTATTCTCAACTACTGGAACTGGAAAATCATCCATCCAAACACCTGCAAGTCCATCGCCCGGGGTATTTGTAACATTGGACGAAAAGGAAAGAATAAGGTTGGAAAATAGAGAACGTAAGAAAAGATGGAGAAACACAAATATTGAAAGAAATAGGGACAATGATTTGAGGGCCCGTGTCATTAAAAGGGCAAGTCAGATATTCACTAGACCAGAGGATGAAGATGCCAAGAAGACTTGGATCACTGAAGAGTTTGAGAAAAGAAAGAAGAAAAGGCTGGTTAGAGAGGGCAAAGCTGGTCCAAGTAAGGCTGATCAATTAGCGGATGGTGCTGAAAGTGATGGAAATCTCAGCGAAGGATCCGCTGCTCCACCACCAACTCAAATTGTTACGTCAGGAACCGAAGAAAATATAATACAGTTCCAACAATCAGCCAAGATTTTACCACCTGTCTTAGGTGATCCAAAGATTATGGAGCGCATTTCCGAAATCTATAAAACTTTGGATGGTGGAGATATCAAAGAATCTGGCTTGAATGCAAATAGCAATTATTCCAAAATAGCTACAACCGCGACAACATTGGCAGCTGCATATGTTGCATCAAACTCAGATTTCAACCAAAGTGGTCTAACTCGACTTGTCAATTCCTTAGTTGGCTCTCTAAACGCTCAGCTCTTTGATTATTCAAAGCTTTCTACTTCTGCAAACTCAGGCTCAAAAACTATAGCCCAACAAGCAATGGATCTTCACCCAAAAAAATCGGCCTCAACTTCTCGTATGCCTTCTGGTGCGGTTTCGTTGTTTAAGGTGAATACACCGTTAAACCATTCCCATAGCAGTTCTCAAAACTTAGCTAAACCACCTAGCTACAATCCGGATATGTCATTGACTTCATTCGTCAAGAACACCAAGCGTGCTCAAGCTTTAGATGCATTGGCTAACTCCATTGCAGCTTTAAGTGAAATATCCTTGAATGATGCAATAGATGAAAAGCACGTCGAAGTCGATCCTGCTTTAACTCAAATTGGTCTTGGATCAGCTCCTGCTCAGATTATTCCAGAAAAGAGAGGCTATGTAACTGGATTACCTCCGAGTTCTGACGATAAGAGGTCAAAGTATAGTGAACCAGATGAAGATGTTGAAATGTTCGACCATGGATTTGACTTACCTGAGTTTTCAGGGGAGCAACAGGCTCAAGCTCCATCGATACTTCCATCTAGGCCATTACACACCGCTATCAAACCCAGAACCCCGATCACAATTCAAGTTCCTCCTCCGCTGCCTACATCCTCATTTGTGAACATGAAGACTGATGCTCCAAAGCAAGAACGTGAACAAAAACCGAAACCAGCTCCAAAACCAAAAGCGGCTCCAAGACCAAGGCCTCCAGCCAGACCTCCAAGATCGCCTTCTCCTCCCCCTCCACCACCACCTCCTCAGGTTAAATTGCCGCAATATTTGAAACCTGAATCCAGCACCATCAGATCCCCTATCAATTCCCCTGTTGTCAAGCCAATTACTGCCACGCCAACTCCTAGATCTACTCAACAATTTACGTCGATGTTGAATCCACATAGACCATCTACAATAGGAATCGGAGCTATATCCGGTACTGCTACTGGTTTGAACGGTGGAGCTGCTGGAATGCTTGGATTGAGGAAACCTGGAGCATTTAGAAGACCTCCTGGGTTTGTTAGACCAGGAAGTGGCGGTTCTGAAGAAGGAGCAAAAAAACCCTTTAGTGGAATTACTCCATTGAAGAAGAGCATGAGTTGACGTATTTTCAGTGGAGGATACGAAAGTTGTATGTATACTATTTAAAGTCGATCGAGACTATGTAATTCTAAATAAAATGTTATTTACTGTAAAATCGTTTACTTAAAACCGCTAACCTATGTCGATATCAAGCCAGAGAAGATACCTATCCTTTAATTTCTAAGACTAGGAGTAGAAATTCAATCTCAGTGATTTATTAGAAATACGATATAGATCTCAAAGTTACTAGGAATAATGAAATTTCTAATCCATCCAGCATTAAAGCCTATTTATAGTGCTGGAATTGTAATCTGATATAGTGACTTCGTAAAATTGGCATTGAACTAATGAGGGAGCACAGCATTTTCAATCCTTTGGGGAATCCAAGAACAGTGTCCGAAACCATCTCCCATCCTTCCTATATAAGGTTAGTATATGAATCAGTCACATACTCACTATCAACTACATCAATTTCGTCGGTCAATACATATGCTCCTTACATCTACGCTATTGCTGAATCTTTACCATATTCAGCCCGGGAATCAATTTCAGTCTTGGCCAAAGGGTTGGTGCTACCTTATTATTATGGCGAGGAAGACACAAAGCAAGATATTAGTGAAGTTTTTAGTGGTAATGAGCATTTCACTTCTTTTGTGAGCTATTACGGTCAAGCGTCGAATACAGTCATTTTTGATGCTTTTCTGCAAAACAACTGGATTGTACTGGCCGGGTCGTTATACTTTTCATATCCGGAGTTTTATCAGAGCAGGTTTTCCTTTACTCATTCACGATACGAACAGGGATTAATTCGAGAACTGCAGAGTACCAAGTGTATAGTTCTGCCGATATAATCCATGGAGGGCACAAATTTGGGATGCAATGGGATGGTATTACACTGAAATTCAAAACAGTGGAACTGCGAAAGATAGTGGGTATACTTTTGGAGGAGGGCAGATATTCAAACAGCTCTATGATCAGGGAACTGAGTTTGATATCACCAGCCAAACACCACATACAATTCAACCTGAGCTCCCTGACTGAATGTGATGTTACTTACCATATTCTAGTGATTCAGATGATACAACGGGAACAGCTTCCTAATTAAATTGCTTCCATTATTAGATTTGTAAGCACGGACTTCATAAGTTTAGCAGACGCAGAATTCTTTTTGACAATACTAAATATTTCCGCACGTACGTCTGTGACAATAGGAATTTCTTCCATCGGCTTTCATCAACAATAGATTTTGATGCCAAGATTTAAGAGAGGAACAACTATCAGGGAGACCAAGATCTTCAAGATTTCAAGTGATTTGTAATCCTAGGGATATTTTTTAGTGTTATCACCTCGGTCTTGGTCTTCAAAGTTTGCAGTATTTTGTAATCCTACGGATTTTTCTGTGTTATATCCTTGGAGTCACAAAATAATAGTTAATTGAGATTGCTAATATAGTTGTGATGTCGGAGTAGATGCTTTGGACGGAAAATTGGAGCATTTTCTATATGAATTCAACTCAATCCTCCTTCTCCTTTACGTTACTTCCTCTGCATTAGTTTAACAAAAGTTAGTATACATCTATAGGAATACTAAAGTTTCAATTATCAACATTTTCAAACAGTAGCAATGTCATCTCTTGCCCAATCAAACTTATTTTCTCCAATCACACTTGGTGACCTTGAACTTGAACATAGGCTTGTTCATGCTCCAACAACAAGATTCAGAGCAACAAAGGATCTATTTGCAACTGATGCCATGCTTGAATACTACAAAGAAAGGGCAGTCGACAATGGTGGTTTACTGATTGCAGAATCTACATATGCAACTCCAACTTTAACAGGTGGATTCTTCTATACCCCTGCTATTCACACCGAGGGGCATGCCAGAGCCTGGAAGCAAGTTGCAAGTGCGGTTCACGAAAATGGCTCTAAATTAACAATTCAATTATGCTCAGTTGGAAGAATTTCTGATCCACAATTTGCTAAATCGATGGGTTCATCATTAGTTGGCCCTTCTGCTATCTTTGCAGACGAAGCTTCTGAAAAGGCTGCAATGAAATCTGAGGTAGAATTGAAAGCTTTGTCTTTGGAAGAGATTGAAGTCATTAAGAAGCAGTTTGTTGACAGTGCTAAATTAGCTATCAATGTATCACATGCAGATTTTGTTGAAATCCATGCTGCCAACGGTTTACTCTTTGATCAATTTATGCAGTATGAGTCAAACCAAAGAACTGACCAATATGGTGGAAGTATTGAGAATAGGGCTAGATTCTTATTGGAAGTTATTGATGAGTTAATCAAAGAGATAGGTGCTTCCAAACTAGCGGTTAGATTTTCAGCATATGCTAAACTATTTGGGATGAAAGGAGAATAGTCTAAGATCAGCCCAGTGGACCAATTTGGCTATGTATTCAAAGAGCTTTCTAAAAGAGCACAAGCGGGAAATGAGTTAGCTTATGTTTCAATTATTGAGCCAGTGCTTCAAGGTACTGAAGCAGATGATAATTTCTCCCATATTGATGACTCATGGATTGAGAAAGTTTGGTCAGGAAAGATTTTAAGATCAGGTAACTTCATTTCAAAGCAGGATAAGCTACTGAACGCTGTTAACAAAGATGAAAGGACTTTGATTGGTGCTGGTAGATATTGGACTTCAAATCCAGACTTAGCCTATAGATTGAAGAATGGCTTAGGTTTGACTGAATATGAAAGAGATTCGTTTTACATTCCGGGTTCCAAAGTTGGTTATTTGGGTTGGGGAAGAAGTGGCGTTTCTAGGAAATCATCAGAGGATCTAATTTTCCAACCAGTTGAGGCTAAGGGTCTTGCATAGTTAGTTATCATTTATCTATGAGTTCTTTTTCCCTTGAAATATTGGTGTATTTTTTTCTGAGTAATACTGAGACCACTTTTCCGGTTTTTAACTTTATAGTTCTTGATACTCCATCTTTTTTACAAAATATATAACTTAAACTTTGGAGTTATTATTAGAAGACTAACAATCAGTGGAAAAATCTCTCGAGATAGTAATCTAACAAACAGTATCAATATTAACAATATAGCAGAATTAGAAAGAAAAGGCTTCTCTCGTTGAAATAACCTTCTGGGAGCAGCGGGAAGTGGGATTTGTTTTTTTGAAAACGTTTTTCTAAAATACGAAATCAAAAATTTGGAAAATAGCACTTTCGCACCGTGTCATCTATCTCTCATATTACCATATCAATAATTGGTCGTTTGGCCCAGTTGGTTAAGGCGTCGTGCTAATAACGCGAAGATCACCAGTTCGATCCTGGTATCGACCATTTGTTCCCAATTTTTTTCACTTGGTTCAAAGTTATTAATACCAATGGGATTAAAATAGACTGTTTTACAATAACCGAAGTAATGCACACCATGATAAAAAGATGGCCATTCAAATAATTTTGGCACACACAACTTTTGGTCAATAATACTGTTATTTTTCAATCACAAGATTGCTCGATCAAGAAACAGCTCAAAGGAAATTCAGGCCCCTTCATCGATTGTTGTGATTCTAACAATCACCCCAACGCTACTTATGGCTTCCAGCTCTACTCGGTTCAATAAAATCTTAGCTTTCAATAGTGACCCTCTCAGGCATGATCGAGCGGCGTAATGCCCCCATCACTCTCTCTTGCAAAACTGTGGCTTCAAATTTGACATCGAAGAGTCTGAAAAACACCGATCCAGTCACGAAATAGGCTCGAACCAAGATCCACAAACTGTAATAACCAGCAATAGTTACATAGCAATATGGTCCAACAATGAGACTAAGTAGAATTCCACAATCCCAGGAGCAAATCAATCCCCCACCAAAAGAAGAGACCAGAAAGTGCAAAATTTCAATCCTATCATAGCGAGATTACATAATCAGAAGTAAACATGCAGAGATTCGACTGATTGTCTGCCCAATTGGTTAAAATGGCCTTAATCTGATAATGCAAGAGAATTAATATTTTCCTTGTTTTGATGCCGAAAAATTCCTTAATACCACCAAGCTATAGTTTCTGTTATTCATTTTGGACAGAATTTGTTTAGTGATTAAAAAGCTATTCACTCTTCTTTGCTGTTTTTAAGGAAAGATTCTTTAATACTATTTTAAAAGACACCACTGGTCTCCTGACTAAACTGGCTCAGATTTTAACGAACATTCTCAAGTTATGTCAACATTCCCAACGCTGTCATCATCGCCACCCTGTTATAAGGGAATCACAGATCTTCGACATTTGCCCTTGATGAGAAGCAAGAATAGCTCCACAAGTCTTTCAATGGGACAGCCCATCTCATCACGGGATAGCACCCCTGACGTGTATACTGATGACTCTTCAACAGTGACCTCTTCAGGTTTCAATTCCAATCCCTCATTAGTGCACAAATGGACTTATGATAGCTCGATTGTCTGTGTCGCCTGCTCTTCGGAGAAAAAATTACTCTTTTGTGGTACCCAAGATTCAAAGATCTTAGTTTTTGATCTTGTGACATATCAGAGAAAATTTGAGATTGTGGCCCACACGGGCTCCGTATTATGTTTATTGGTTAGTCGATGTGGGAGTTTGCTATTCAGTGGAGGTTCTGATTCTTTGGTGAAAATCTGGGATATATCGGGTAGAGGTAAGACAGCTGATAATGATGACCAAGAGGAAATTTATCAGATCGATCAAAGAGATGATTTGAATGAAGCCCAATTTGATATTTACGAGACCCACACGCTTTATTCTCTTTTGGATATTGGTGATATATTCTCTATTGGCTGGTCTGAAGGTGCTCAGACTGTCTTTATTGGTGCCCAAAATGCCTCAATATCATTTGTCCATTTGAACGTTCAAACATCCAATGCAGATCCTTCATCAATGCCATCTCGTAGATTTGACAGATTTTTCGATTCACAAGGCCGTTCAGAAAATAGGATAGATTTAGAGCCAGGCTTAGGTGAAGAAGGTTCTGGTTCAAGATTGATTGAAATACCTCCTGAAAATATAATTTCATATGCCCACAATGGTTATATTTATGCTATGGAAACACTTGGCTCTACAGATGGGTTTTCATTTGTTGGATTTTCTGCTACATCTGATGAATTCAAAGAAGCATTAATTAGTGGAGGAGGAGATGGGGTTGTTAAGATTTGGGGAATAAAGAGAGATGGATTAACTCTTTTAGCTCAACTTGATAATGAAGATTCGGTTTTGTCTTTGAACTTGGAGAACTCATTCTTATATTGTGGTTTAACAGATGGTCAACTTAAAGTTTGGGATCTTTCAACACTACAACTAATTAGATCATATGAAAGTGATGATGGAGATGTTGTTTCTATTGCAATGTATGGAGATTGTTTGTTTAAGGGTACGAATGAAGGTGTTTCAAAATGGAAATATCGTGGTGAAGTGAAATCTAGTTGGATTGCTCATGATGGTCGTTGTTTGGCAGTTAAAGTAATTGAGATGAATGATACCGCCTTTCTGATAACTGCAGGTACTGATCGTTCTGTTGCTTTATGGAATATTGAAAATACTTACAGTAAACTGAGACATGAACAAGAAGTTGGTGATTTAACATCAACTGATAGAATGTTGCAAGTTTTAAGCAAGTTGATCTCTTACAGAACCGTTTCAAGCTTACCTGACTTATACATCGATCAGTCAAGGCAATGTGCTACCTTCTTAAGGCTGCTGTGTAAACAACTAGGTGCTTCAACTTCGATGCTTTTACCAGTTCCTGATGCAAATCCTGTTGTATTTGCTGTTTTTAAAGCCAATAAAAAGACTGAGTCTTCTCAGAAGGTTACTAGATGCCTTTGGTATGGCCATTATGATGTCATCGAGGTTGATAGTAATGATGCATGGCAGACTGATCCTTTTAAACTTACTGCAACAAATGGATATCTATATGGTAGAGGTGTCACAGATAACAAAGGTCCATTATTGGCTGCATTATATGCCGTTGCTGAACTCAGCAGAGATGGGCAGTTACAATCAGATGCAATATTTTTGATTGAAGGAGAGGAAGAATCAGGATCTTTTGGATTTCAAGATGTTGTGCTACGTAACAAAGAGTTAATTGGAAATATTGATTGGATTCTCTTAAGTAATTCATTCTGGTTGGATGATAACATTCCATGTTTGAATTATGGTTTGAGAGGTGTTGTTTCTGCAACTGTTGAAATTTGGTCAGATAAGCCTGATAGACATTCAGGTGTTGATGGTGGAATATCAAGAGAGCCAACCATTGATTTGATCAATTTATTATCCAAGTTGAATGATGATGATGGAGATGTAAGATTACCAAATTTCTACAACACTATAAAAGGTCCAAGTCTTCATGAACTTGCAATGTATGATCAGATTACGAAAAGAATACCTAAACAAAAGACAGAAGATCTTATGGCCAAATGGAGATTGCCATCACTGACGATTCATAGAGTTAATGTTTCGGGTCCTGGAAATGGAACAGTTATTCCACAAACTGCTGTTGCATCACTTTCAATTAGAATAGTCCCATCACAAGATATTGAAGAAATTAAGAGATCATTAGTTGATTACTTACAGAGCAGTTTTGCAAAGCTGAAGACCCAGAATCATTTGGATATTAAGATAATCCACGAGGCTGAACCATGGTTAGGTGATGTTGAAAATGCTGCTTATAAGAGTCTTTATCAAAGTGTTAAAGAAGAATGGGGTGTTGAACCTCTATTCATTAGAGAAGGTGGTTCCATTCCTTCTATTAGATTCCTTGAGAAAACTTTCAACTGTGAAGCTGCACATTTACCTACTGGACAGTCATCAGACAATGCGCATTTGAATAATGAAAGATTAAGGGTGACGAATCTTTTCAAGACCCAAGAGATTTTAAAGAAAACAATCAATAATTTACCATGTAAGAAAGAAACAACAGATTGAGCATCTGTTTTCGTATTACCCAAATTCCCCATTTCATTAACATTAATATTTACCCGCATACGTTTTATATAGTCTTGCATAATTTATAGATTTATTATAATTTCAATTAGTAACAAAGGATCATACCAGTTGAATTCCCCTATTAAAAGGTACGATCGCTTTCCAGAGAATCAGAAACAGTGATTCAGAGGCCCATTACCTTGCCCTATGGTTACATCTGCAAACCTTAACCCATTATGAACGTATCTAATCCCCAAAGAAACTGAATCAATCAAAGATAGATTCCTTGCTAACCCACAAGCAACAGCAGAACTTAAAGTGCATCCTGTACCGTGGGAATTTTTTAAATTTGATAATCTTGGATGTTTAAAGATTGAAAAACTTGAAGATTTTGAATCATACAAGATATCAACTACATCATCAGTTGGTAAATGACCACCTTTGAGTAAAATAGCCTTACATTTTACATTTTCAGTGATGAATTTAGCCAACTGTTTGAATTTTGAAATTGAGCTTCTTTGATCTTGTTCATCATAATACTGTAAATCAGTTAAATTTGGAGGATGATCTGGGATGAATTCAAGAATCTTAATAGCCTCTAAGAAATTCGGAGTTATTAAATCAGCAATAGGATATAGTTTCTCTATTGAATCCTTAATCAATTGTAATTTAGTTAGATTATATCCTGATGTTGAAGATATTATAGTATCAACCACCAATGAAGGTCTTTCAAATTCTGGCTTGGCATCCAAGAAGTCAAGTAACCCAGTTAATGCCTCTCTAGTGATCATTCCACACTTTATTGCAGCGATCTTTGAGCAACTACCTAACTTTTCTTCCTCTTCCAATGCCTTTAAAATACTAACTATCGATTCCGACGAGCTAGAAAACTTGTTTGTAACACCAAGTGTATTTTGAACAGTGAGGCAATCAATGCATGTCTCCGCATAGCAATTCAATGAAGCGATTGTTTTAATATCTGCTTCAATACCAGCTCCCCCGCTTGGATCTGAACCAGCAATTGTTAATACCCTTGGTACGGGTAAAGTTGGAGCTAGGTCGGTATCGTTATCAATAATGACTGACTCAATGGCCATTGGAGTCGCCAGATCTCCATGACTTAGTATCATCCTTGAATGATTATTGCTTACACACTCTGTCCATCATCTTCCTCTATAGGAGGTTTAATTAATAGCCGTAGATCTGTATGACAAGTAGTCTGGAGAGAAAGAGAGAGTTTAGCGAGATTACATAATCCAATAATATGTTTTCGAAATATTTGTATTAAATATATATAATGTACATGATTTTAAGAAAAGAATGATGAAACAAATCAAGGAAAAGGAAACCAATGGTAAGGTGGGAAAAGGGAAACACTCCTTCTTTTTGAAATATGGATACCAAGCTAACAACACCCACAAAAAGGTTGATATAGGGGATAATAAAAGGACAACATTGAGTTAAATTGAGACAAACAACCCTTGGATTAAGGAACAAAATAATCTTTATTGGAGTCTTCAGTACAACACTCTTGATGATAACTATTTCATCAGTTTGATGTTACATAAATTCGACTCCAAGAGGTATTCTGTTGAGAGCTGTTGTATTCAAAATGGGTAGATGATGTGGGATGATATTAGCCCTGAGATGTAGGAATTTTGATGGATGATGTTATATGACATATGGTTTTCTTTTTCTTCTTTGCCTTTCGTTCTTTTAAAATGCTTTTCTGTATTTTTTTCTTTTTTTTTAAACTATTTTTATTCTAATTGAAATTCTCTACTTTCTTCTGAAAGCACAACCTTCAGAAAGTTTAGCTTTACCACCAGTTGGAGTACATAAAACAGTGGCACAACCATCACAGGTGACTGGAGTTTGAGCATGTGAGAAGACAGTTGTAATATTTAAACAACCTGAACACTTCACATCCATGAAGTAGGATCTTGGTTGTTGGACTAAAGCCTTTAATTTGTGTTTTCTAGCTTCTGAAGCAGCAGATGGGTTTAATAAATCTTGAACTAATGCCATTTTGTGATGTATATTATTTGATTATTTGATATTTGTTGTAGAAGAAAGAATGAATAATAAGACAATTAAAGGTTTACCCTTTGTAGCAAAAAATTTTCCAGTCAAAATAAATCTCTCCTACTGCCATGAAAAATTGTCGGGTTCATAAATTTTGGGAGAGAAGCAAAGAGAATATACCAGAACAATGGGAGGGTCGGTAACCCTATATGGAAAGCACGTGACTAACTGGAACAAGAGATTTGTAACTGATTACGTGGAAAATAGTTTTTGCTTGTCCCCCATGCGGCTTTATCTATGAAGTAAATATTGTTTAGAGGACAAACAACAGATCGAATCAACAAACAAAGGATATGCTGATTGAAATCTAATATTAACACACATTCCTTAATGAACGATCATGATGATGATGATTGCTTGAGATTCGACGATAATGGATCTTCGTCTTCATCGATCGTTGTGTTCGGTTCACCGGAGGAATTTGAACGCTCTCTCGATGATCAGTTACCACTTTCTACCGCTGTGTTACCAATAAAGGAGGAAGTGGTCAAAAAATTAATAATCACAACCTTAATAATCAACTCAGTATTGCTGTCAAGAGAAGTAGGAAAAGGAATGTTTTACTTCAAAAACCTTCAGCTGGTCATGACTCTTTTGACTGGCTTGACAGTTATCTACCATAATATAATAATGCCCTTAGATGTATCAAGTATGAATATTGCAATTGGTAGAACATTTAGGACTCTAGGTAAAGGATTTAGATCTTTACAGCTAGGCTTTTGGGAAACTGTCTCATTCGTGCTTGTAATTTCAGCACTTGGAAACATCATAAGACATTATTTGATATTTATAATACCGGTTATTATTCTTCTTATCGTTAGTTTTAACTTTCCAGAGCAGAGGTTGGGCCAGAATAATAAGACTGAAAGTGAGCTGCCGTTTCCAGAAAGTTGTGGCTCTCAAGAGACAAAGACGTTAATACATGAGCTGACTTTGTTGAAACTTTTATGTAAAAAACAAAGATACCAAATGGAGAAACTTCAGAGAAGTATTGAACTGATATCTAAAGATCAGGATGATAAACTTGACCAACTTCAAAAACTTTTAAGAAATGAGTCAAATCTTCTTGAACTGAAAATTAAAAATCTCGAAATCACTTCACTCAATCAAAGAAGTAAAACTTATGAAACCTTCAAATCTTTAGCCAGATTGGTACTTTTAGAAAGATACTATAATGCCTTGAAGAGGTGGAAAAAGTCCTTTGATCATTCAGTTGACAATCTAATAAAGATTAGAGATTACTATTATGCTTCCAAACAGGGAGTCTGTATGTGGCTGGTGCTTAGATTCAAGTCCAGCCACAAATAATCTGGTGGTGGCGCGGCTGGTGTTATATATAAAGAAGAAGAAGATAGATCAGTTTGGTTCATCACTTGATTACTCCCTGTTTGAACGTCACTTTTAAACAACCATGGTGCCGGCAATGTTTGAAAGACCACACAAGAGATTAAGAACTCCTGATGATTTAGTAAAGTTTCAGGAAAGTCCAACTTATTGGGAGTTGGTTAACTTCATCACAGGATTGGCTTCCTCTGTTCATGGTTTAGAATTAAAAGATCCTAATCTTCCAATTGATAATTCGATTCAATCGCTATTGGACCTCTTGGAGCAGGTCAATGATATAATCGACTCACATTCCGTCAAACAGGATACTTCTAGTAGGTTCGGAAAAGTTGAATTCCGTGATTTTTATGATGAATTGGAATCAAGACTAGAAACCCTTATTCATGATAAATTACAATTTTCAAACAGCAGCAATGATGATGAGGATCCAAGTAAAGAACTTTCGGAATATCTTTTGAATTCATTTGGCGATAGAACAAGAATCGATTATGGATCTGGCCATGAGTTAAATTTTGTTTGTTTTCTTCTATGCCTCTATAAATTAGACTATTTCAAAATTCTTATTAAGCAATCACAAGATACAATCAATCCTGATTCAACAACTGAAATCGCAACTCCTTCAATAGCTTCATCTATGGTTCTCAAAGTTTTCTATTCATACCTTACAACAATGAGAAAATTACAGGTGAAATACTGGCTTGAACCAGCAGGATCCCATGGAGTTTGGGGATTGGATGATTATCATTTTTTACCATTTTTATTTGGAGCTGCACAATTGTCATCATTCAAACGTCCTCGTCCATTATCGATTCATAATCCTGATTATGTTGAAGAATTCAAAGATAAGTTTATGTATTTCGGTTGTATTTCATTCATTAATCGAGTTAAAACAGGTGCCAGTTCTTTACGATGGCATTCACCAATGTTGGATGATATAAGTGGAGTTAAAACTTGGTCAAAGATTGAAGAAGGTATGATTAAGATGTTCAAAGCTGAGGTTTTGGGTAAATTACCAGTTGTTCAACATTTTATGTTTGGTTCATTATTGAAATGTCCAGAAGGAGTTATTGATGATAATGACCATAATCATGACGATTACGACCACAACCATGATCATCAAGGTTGTTCTCATGATGGAGGTGCTGAATCTACATGGGGAGATTGTTGTGGAATTAAGGTTCCAAGTGCAATTGCTGCAAGAGCAATGGAGAGTAAAAATAAGTATCATATACCATTTGATTAAATATACATTTTTTAAAAATTTAATATAATATACACACAATAAAAGAATAAGCAAACAATTTTACCAACCAAAACGCAGTTGAGAAGCTGTAAATACAGGAGGTTTCCAAATTAATTTATCTGGATCCAACATATGTTTTTTCTTCTTTTGTAATTTTTCATTGCTTTCAACAATCTGATCCGTTAAACAAATAATATGTTGACCTTTATAATATCTTAACATATTCAAAGTTTGCAGCGTATGTAAGATATCTGTTGTTGTCATCGAAGTCATCTGAGAGATTTCATCTATACTAATATCTCCAATATTATTTTCTATCAAGAGTGTAGATATTGTCTCTGCCCAATATGCACGATATGAAAGTAAACCTAGATCGGATAATGGTTTTTCAGGTGATCCCATCTTACCTTCTTTTTTAGAGAGTTCATAGGAGAATTGAATCAATAATTTACCATACCCATGCCTTTGATATTGAGGTAATGTTAAAATACAAGCAACATTATAACCATCTGCACTTTCCTTTTCTTTTGAAAAATAACCAACCAGATGATGACCCAATTCATCACGAATGGTCATGCAATAGAACAAGAAAGGATCAACATCATAGTATAAGGTTTTATGATCCAGGAATAGCTTTGATAATAGACATAAATTTCGACACCATGTTCGTTGTTTTCTACCATCTATTTCAAAAAATGAAACTTTTTCATCTCTATAAATTTCATTTCCTGGAGGATGCTTTAAAGTACATTTTGCTCTGAATCTTTCAAATTGTTTCTTTGAACCAAAATAACTTAAAGTGAAATCACAAATATATAAATTGTCTTCCTCTGTCAGTTCCATTGGATATGGTGAAAAATACCATGGTTCAACTTCATGATTTCCAATAATAACAGTTGTAAAATTTCTTATCTTGGCCAGTTCATGAGTGGATGTTTGAGCCATAGATCCACTAGTTCTTAATTTTTCAATCTCATCTTCTCGACTTAACTCTTCACCTTCTTTAACCAAACCTTGAACATTTAAATCATCCAAATCCATCTCATCATCACCACCACCAGTCTTGGTTGAGTCCGACTGAGTGGTAGCTGCATCAGCAGCAGAAGCAGAAGTGGCTGCTAGCCTTCTATCGGCTGCCTTTTTAACCACTTTTTTTCTTGTAGTTTGTTTCTTGTTCTCCTTTTTGGTACCAGTAGGTTTAGGATAATACATTGGTCTATGTGTATCAATCTTAGCTTCACCGATCCATTCATCCAATCTCTTATTGAACTCCACATAATGCACATAGTATACCAGCTTACCCTTTTTCTTCTGTATTGATAAAATCTCAGCTAATCTCCATTCCTCATCTTTAGAAGTGTAAACTTTACAACCACTTATGATCTGTTCCAATTTGAATTGCTCGACAGTTGTTGGCTCTGGAGCAATAAGTCGCAGAATCTCTGTTGGATCTGGAGCCCCGCTCTCTGAATCCGATCCCATGGTCTGATATCCAATAGACCAACTCTATCACACTATACAACAGAACAAGGCACTCTACTTGACTCCTAGTACCAACCAACTTTCACTCCACTTAACAGCCTCTTGCCATCTTCTTCCACACAAATATTCGCAGTCGCTAGCAAAGGCCGATCGACGTCAAAGTATCCCATTTGTGGTGTAGAGATGTTCTCACAGGGAGATATTTTGAAAAATTTTGAATTTTATCGGATCGAATAACACAGGTCTCTGTGAGGTGGGGTCACTTTATTATTAACCATGCTTTGGCTGTTTGCTAATTGATAGCTGTATATATCTATTCTACAGTACACAGTTTCCAGTCAGTGTGCGATTTTCTATCACAGATAAAGGAGATTGAGTTTTTGACAGAAGAAGACAGAAGTTGTCACTTGATTGAGAAAGTATCAAACAGGGAAACCAAAATTATCCCCTTTTTCCTCCTTTGGTCCTTGTTTCCCCCTCCTCTACGCCCTTTGTCATCTTTCCTCCATACAAAAAGGACACTGTTTCAATACATCTCATACAGAAGGAAGCTTTCATTTAAAGCTATTACAAGAATTTTTTCTGACAAGAGTCCTGAGAATTTTTAATTGTTTGTTATCATCACAATTTGATTATGTCTTTTCCATCGTATACTTATCCCTTACCGGGTTTGGCCGATTATGGAGTCTCTTCAAAATCTGGTTTTTTACCTGATGGATTACCATTGGAATCACTACCACTATATTACAAGCCATGGGAACAGATCGTTAATGTTATTCCAGCTTTGTTATTGACAAAAAGAATTCGTTCAGTTGTTGATAAATTACCTCTTCTTGACATTGAGCAGTTGAAAACTGTTGAGGAATATAGAAGAGCATATTCGGTGTTAGGATTCATTGCTCATGCTTATATATGGGGAGTTAATGAATTGAATAATCATTTACCGGTTCAAATAGCTGAACCTTGGATCAAAGTTAGTGAACATCTAAGACTCCCACCTGTTGCCACATATGCTGGTCTGTGCCTTTGGAATTATAGATTGATTCTACCAACAGATGATGATACCGAATTTGATGCTGATGAATTTTTAAATAACATTCAAACAATTAACACATTTACAGGTTCAACTGATGAAAGTTGGTTTTTCTTGGTTAGTGTTTTCTTTGAATACAAAGGTGCACCATGCATAACAACAGGATTAGAAGCCATTAAAAATGCAAGATTGGGAGAGATTGAAAAACTTGTTAAAAATCTTCAAAAAATGGCTGAATTAATTGACCATTTAGGTTCTGTTTTGATGAAGATGGAAGAAATGTGTGATCCTCACGTGTTTTATTTTAAATTAAGACCATATCTGGCTGGTTGGAAAAACATGCAAGATGCAGGTTTAGATGATGGTGTATATTATGGAAATGAAACTAATCCAAGAATATATAGTGGAGGTTCAAATGCACAATCTTCATTGATTCAAACATTGGATCTATTATTGAATGTTGATCATCATTCAACAGGTCAAACTACTGAATCAGAAGAAAATCCATTCATGAAAGAAATGAGATCATATATGCCTGGCGATCATTCAGATTTCTTAACTCATTTATCAAAAGTCAATATTATTCGTGATTTTGTTCTTAAAAATTCAACTCTAAATCCTGAACTGGTTTTAGCATATGATGCAGCAGTTGCAATGTTGAAATCATTTAGGGATAAGCATATTCAAATCGTTACTAGATATATAGTTATTCAAGCACAAAAATCAAAAAGTCTTGGATCTCAAACAACAAGTACTTTACGTGCTGGATTGGCAAAATCTACAAATACAAAACAAAAGGATATTAGAGGAACTGGTGGAACTGCATTATTGCCATTCTTAAAACAATGTCGTGATGAAACTGGTAATTCTGCTGCTGGAAGCTGGGGTAGAAGAATACTTACTGAAAAGAGAGAAGCAAAAGGGGAGAAAGTTATCTCTTCTTCTTCTTCTTCTTCTTTTTCATCGAAAAAGACTTCACCAACGTTGGGATTGGCTGGTCAATGGAGTGACGATGAAAGTAACGTTAAACGTGGCCACTGGTAATTAATGATAATGAAACAGAACAAAACAAAAAAGATAAAATAAAAAAACAACAACACAACATTGAAAGAATATTTTAACTATTCTCTTTGTATTCGCTTATTTAATGTATATTTTAAAATCTTTTAGATGTACAAAATTTCTATTAATTCGATGTAAAACAGTAGAAAGGGTCCCATGGTCCAAATATAGACTCTTAACTACAATATCCGAAGCACATTGTAATAAAGAAGGAGGAAAAAAATGATAACAAAAACAAGAAAAAAACAAAAACAAAAAGAGTAAAAAATAAACTAATATCTAATCAAATTTAACATCTCCAAGTAGATCATAAATACCTCTATTTCTTATATAACCATCCAATTGTTTATAATTATCAGCTAATTTTCTACCAACTTCGATTCTTTTGCTTAATAATTCTTTGTCCTTTTCTTTATCTGTACATTGAATCCATTCAATTGTTAAATCGATGAATTCTTGTATTATTTCTTCTCTTTCAGTAGTTAATTTATCACGAGTCTCTTTATCATTATGCAATAGGCCATTTGCCTCCTTTGTAGGTTTTGAATATTTCCATTTGAAAGTATCCAAACCACCTAATTCTTCAGGAATATGTTGTTTTTCAATAACTTTCATTAAATCTTCAGTTGATTTAGTAAAGACAATTTTGGATGCAACAACTGGATCTAACCATTTTTTAACAATGTTCCAAATACCACTAAAGATCCAAGGTGCTTTATGAATGAATAAAACACCTAATGATTCAGGATAATGTGCTTCAAATGCTTTAATTATAAATTTAACTGAATTATAATCCATATTTGCCATTGTAAAACCACTCAAATCAAACAAGACAGAACATGAATCAATCGGTTCAGTGATTAATAATCTTGCATATTCAATAACTAATAATGTAAACATTTCAACTTCATCTTCTGTTTGAGCAGAAGAATGATGATGTCTCGGTCTAATGATAACAATTGGTCTATTTTTCTTATCGATACCTCTAATGAAACAAACACCACTTTCAAATTGACTAATGACACCCTTTTTACCCTCCTCCAATAATCCCAATTCACCCTCCATTAACAAATCATCAACTTTTCTTTCTGCAAGTCTCCATTTTAAAGTCTCGGAAATCATCAATAATGATTTATCAACATCCCATTTTCTAGCACGAATAAATCTTAATATTAAATTATCTGGTGAATCATGCCTTAAAAATTTCCAAAATACACTCTTTGCATTCGGATCTAGACCTTTTAAAGCCGAATGAATCTCTAAATCTGTTGTTAATTTAACTGATGGATCAGATGATGAATGATTTGCAATATTGTTTGCAGTTGATTCATCAATCGATTTCTTCTTCCCATGCTTCTTGAATCTTCCCAAAACACCATTACCTGACTTCTTCTTTGTTGAAGTTGATGAAGTGGTTGTACTTGATCTATGAGTCTTTGCAGATTCATGTGATTTCAAAGACGTCAGGGTTGTTGATCTTGTATGCCTTGGATTATCGAATTGATATCCACAGAAATGCAAATAGTACATCCAAACCTGCTTCAACACTTTCTCTTGTTCACTAGTCAAGGTCTCAACCCTGCCTGGGGCAGGTTTTAAATCAGCAACCTCGGCAGTCATATCCCCAACCGTGTTTTGAAGCCCGTTAAAGAAAAGGGTGTGTCCCGTGTATTTGACAGGCAATTGGATACTTAATCCAAAAAGAGCAGAGATTTCAGAGATTGGCTAAGCAGCTTGTACCCAATGACTTCAATTTCAAACCACAACCAACTATGAATGACTTGCAATATTCTTCTAACAGACAATCAGAAAAAGCATTGTGACACCCGTATACTAGCACCCTGTTTAACACTTTGTTTGCATTTTTTCAGTTATGCAAAATTGAATTTTGGGGACTCTGTTGGTGCAGAGATGTGTCATGAGCGGGTCCAGGCGCTTATTTTTAGTTACATCCTTATAGAGTTATATATCTTCTGCTACCATTTATATATATTTCATTTCGATTCTAACAGCTGTTTGATACCGTTAACATTGACAGCTCCATCGTGGAGCAGGCTGAGAGATGCCACTTTTTGTGCATCCTGAAAAATCTGCTCTCTTTCCACGCTGTTCAAGTCTGTGAGAGCTTCGGCACCATTTCTCGAGACCTGCGCCAATAAATAACCAGCCATCGAATCACCTGCTCCGGTGACACTTTTGATCTCGGATTCTGCAATTTCATATGCTGGGAAATGCTGAATCACAAGACCGAAATCATGTCTTCCTTCTTGAACCAATGTGAAATCAGCAACTGATCTTCTACTTTTGAACTGGAATGTATGTCCATTGATCAATGATTTATCATTGCTTGCAGTATCAGTCAATTGAACCACTAGTATCCCATTGGATCCATCTTTTACTATAATATTTTGAACGTATGGTAGTAGCTGGAAGCATTGCTGGAAAACTCCAATTTGTAAGTACTTTGAAACAAGGGAATGTTTATGCGATAGAACGGATAATGTATTTCTTAAAGTTGAATCTATCCCAACTGCATCAAGTACAGGGAACCACACATCCAAATCATCAAACTTCCCATATTTTGCAAATGACTCATGAATCACTCCCAATTCAGCAATAGTTGGCGTGATCAACATTAATGAATTATTAGGATAACATGGTAAATTTTCAACATGTCCCAATTTCTCGCATTTGACAATTGACGTAGGTTCAAATAAGACATTGTAATTCAAAGAAAAAGCTTGATTTATCACTTCGTTTAGTACTTCAATTGAAACATTTGCATCGATGAGTACAGATTTAGGTTGATATTTCTTCAAGGTATCAAGTACATGCGAAGCTGGGATTTTTTCAATGATATCCATATCAGCACAAGCCAAGATCAATGACCCATCATTATCATGGATTGATGTATATTCTGCAGTGTTGAAGTCAGGGATTGATAGAATTCCATCTGTTGGAAGCTCATTATCTGCCATAATAGTCAATAATGATTGACCAGTTATATCATCCTTGTTCATTGCAGATATAAGTAGAGTTGATTTGTCACTGGGTAAGGAAGAATGGCTTGCCAAGGCAACATTAAAGCCAACTCCACCCGGTGTTTTATAAGTTTTCGAAGGATTTGAATCGTGATATTTTGGAGCAGTTGATATAATTATACTTGTTGAATCAAGTGCTATTGATCCAACAACAATACTGTCTATTGCAGTTGTTGGCATTATTATTTGTTTTGCTGATTCTTCACTCTTTTTGAATTGTTCTGTAATTGGAGTCAGAGTTGAATTTGATATTTTCCCCTTTAGTTTGGAGAGTTCTTTTGCAATTTTAGTACCTGTAATTGCATTATTTTTAACAAATTCAACATTACATTTAACACTTACACCATTTGTTCGTGAATTTATTCTTCCTAACATAAATGGAGTTAAATCTTTCCCACGAATCCCTAGCTTTTCAGCCTCTTTTTGAGTCTCATCAATTATTGAATCGATAAAGTCTCTAGAAAGACTGGATTCAATCGGAGGAGGAATACAAAACACAAATCCATTTTCCAACTCCATATCATATTTCCCACTGTATATAATCCTTGCTGCATTTGCATAATCGTAAAATTGAAAAGGTGATAATATACCTGAATCTCCAGTATAAAAGCCAGGGACGTTAATTTTCTTTCTATTTGAACTTCCCCCCTCATCATGATATGTAATTACAGGAACCCCCTTTGTTTCCAAATATTCCATTGTTCTACCCACATCCAAGATTGATTTTGGACCTGAACAAACAACAGCAACCGGCGTCTTTGAAAGTTCATCCAAATCTGCACTAACATCCATCAATTCAAAAGGTTTCGAAACACCACCTAAACCACCAGTTGCAAAGACATCAATTCCAGAGATCTTTGAAAGTATCATAGTTGCAGCAATCGTAGTACCCCCACTTATTCCATTGGCCATTACAAAAGGTATGTCCCTTCGTGAGACTTTATATTTTTCACCTGAATTTGTTGGCTCACCCATGATTAATAAATCTTTCTCATCCATTCCCACCTTTGGAATCCCATTGATGAATCCAACAGTTGCTGGAATACCACCATTGGATCTAATTAAAGATTCAACAGTCTGTGCCATCTCGATATTCTGAGGAAATGGTAAGCCATGTGATATAATTGTACTTTCTAATGAAACAACAGGCTTATTTTCAATTATTGCTTGTTGAATCTCCTCTGAGATCGATAAGGTTGAGATAAGACGAGAATTGCTAATTCGAAGAACGGGTCTTCTAAACCTGCAACATTTCACAAGATTCATACTCCCAAGTGGTCAGTAACCGGACACAAGTTTAGATTGCAAGATACTACAGATGATTAAATCATGTTTTAAGGGGTCATAAGAGATGGATTGAATTTATTATACTAATGAACTCTATTATTACTATCTCCGATTCCGTCGGAGATCTCAGCCAAATAGACGCGTCGATCTAATGCTCCAGAAATTTAGTTTGCCATGTATTAAGCCATTTACTCTTCTTTTCATCACCGTTGTTTAAATTCTTAACAAGTTGAACAATCTTATTACAAACTGTAATAATCTCTAAGGATGATTCTTTAGCAGATGTCAAGTCTTGTTCATAGATCAGATGTGCAACCAGATCATCTATTAATTCAGTCGTCAGTAATCTCTTACCGTTTAATAGATCAATTCCTGAAGAGTATTTAATGGTTGATTTTGTATCTGGAATTGATTTATCCAATGATGAAAGTAAAAGTCTGATAAGTTTAATTTTTTGAACCCAGATTTTGGCAAATTGAAGCAATTCTTCATCAACTTCATCGGTGCTATTATCATCATCCAAATCCGGTGGTTGATGAGATTTATCATTATTATTATTGTCATTGGTAGTCTCCTCATCGTCTGTTAATTCATGAAGTCCAAATGGATCTTCTTCATTTATGCTATTTGGATCTTCAACCCAATCATTCAATTCTTCTAGGGCATCATTTATTAATGAATTTGTCTCTTTGAGCTTATCCTTTAGGAGTCCACCTGAACCTTTTTTGGAGATCTCCATGAGTAAATCAGTAAGATTCCATATTTTTCCAATTGAAACAAGCCTTATTTCAACTTCATCTGAAACTGAATTATCATCATCTTCAATTTCCAATAGATTTATTAATTCACCTGAAAATGAAACATAAAGATCCAAGAGTTTAATTGTATACTTTATCACTTCATTTGTAAATAATGTTGAGTATTTAGATTTGTCTTTAATCAATTGTGAGGATAATGATATGAACATCACTATTGTTTTTGATAATTCTTCAAGTTCTTTATAGCAGGGAGTATATGTTGTTTCGGAAATAGGAGGTTTAAACACTATACCTAATTTTGTTGTATGTGCCTTAAGTAATTTTGATATCTTTGGGATTTCAAGTAGTGGTTCTGATATTTTGGATGATGTTATTGCATTGTCAACATTTTCTGATTCCACAATTGTTAATGAATTAGATTGTTCAGCAAGAGATTTAGCCCAAGAAGGTAGCGCCTCCTGCAAAGTTGACAAGAGTTTCTGCAAGTCCTCTTTACTCTTATTTGACATTGTTTTAATTAGTTACTTCCCTTTCTTTCTTAACTTTACTCCATTGGATCTTACCTTTTAGAGAAATTTTTTTCTCATTGGTCTTTCTCTCTTTTGGTACAGATACCAAAATACACGGCTGTGTTAACATAAAAAATATGATTACATAATCCATTTTGAGGGGGATGTTAGTTGGCAAACAAGGAGTAAGTTGAGTCATTAAGGTACTTCAAATAGACTTCATTGAATCCAATTTCTTTCAATTGGTAGTAAAGATCTAGAAAGATCATTATTTGATGATTGGATGAATCTGGTACGAGATTCAAAGAGGATAATGCAGTGGATTTTGGGAATTTTGTAACCTTATGGAAACAACAAGGCAAAATACAGACCGATATAATAGAAACATTGCTTTTCATATTATCTTTTTCAAGTCTTAGTTGCTTTACATATGATATCAAATCATACGGCAAATCTCCACAAATGTTCAAACCAACTAAACAAATAGGGAACTGATCAACGTTGATAGATTGCCCAGTTCTGTAGAATTGAACGGCTTCATTATGTATTAGTTCACTGAATATCAAATAGCTTGAAATTTTTTTGTTTAAGGCCATTAGATTCCCGCTTATCATTGATGAAGAATTTGGTTTGAACAATGCAAATGATCCAATCTGTGTAGGTTGTTGTTGGATCAAACCATTGATCCTTAAAGATGATTTAAGTCTATCCAGATTCGAATCCACAGATACTGTTTTGTATTTGTAGTAATTGGATAAGATTCTAGAGAGGTATCCTTTACCTGAACCGATTTCAAAGATATGATGAGGATTACTATCTTTTGATACAGTCTTTAGTTGTTCGTGGATCAATCTACCAAATGGGATGGTTATCATCTGTCT
Source organism: Ogataea pinus (assembly GCA_030567935.1). NCBI lineage: Eukaryota > Fungi > Ascomycota > Pichiomycetes > Pichiales > Pichiaceae > Ogataea > Ogataea pinus. Next base: position 27,633 of record JAJLSY010000022.1, read on the forward strand.
AACGGGAGACATTCCAAGTTTATATGAGCTGGGTAGATCATCTATGGTGTTCAACTGAGTTTGAATATCGGTTCTTAGCTGAGTCTTGATCAGGGGGAAGCATTCATTGTAGTGACTTAACTGTTTCCGAGGATCATTTCTATCTTCTTGTAAACGTGTGAACAGTTCACACACCTCGTGATTCAAGCCATCATAGTCTTCCTTTTCCAATGGCTCATTCTCCCCTTTATCCATCCAGAAGTCTGTCTCTCCTATCCGTAATAAACTGCTTTCCTCGATCCCTCGAGCCCTCTTGATTGTCTTGTTATATAAGAACATATCGCATGAGGATTAACTCTTGTATAATGGTGTAGAGATGTAAAAAGTGATTACAAGATCATTACGTAACACATCTCCTTTTTCACACCTCTACACCGCCCCCCCCCTCCTTTAACTAATTTTTGTTATCCAAATTTTCTTCTTTTTTGGACACTTTAAAGGGAAAGGGAAGTTACAGAGAGACAAAGTAGAGATACACCAAACAGCAAAAGTCTGATTAATATACTTTCAAAAATTTAATTATATACTGGAGATTGACTTTATTTTGAACGAAAATTAATTTTTGGTAAAGAAAAAAGAATTATTAACTGTCAATTGTATCCATAATTTGTTCCGATCTCTATCTGTTTATCTATCAACTGCCAGAGTACTATCACACACATATACTGAAATTTGCTTATCAATTTAATAGGTGGAGTTTAATTATTTGTGTTTTTTTTTTGCATTTTCCATACTTATTATCAAGCCAGTAATAATAATAACAATAATAATACATTCATAATGAACGGAGAAGCTTGGTTATTTATCTTGGCTGTTGTTGTCAATGCCGTTAATTTATTCTTACAGGTGTTTTTCACAATCATGTATAGTGATTTAGAGTGTGATTATATTAATCCAATTGAACTTTGTAATAAATTGAATTATTATATTGTTCCAGAGGCTTCAATTCATGCTGTTTTAGCATTATTATTCTTAATTAATGGTTATTGGTTTACATTCTTGTTGAATTTACCATTGTTAGCATTCAACGTTAATAAAATTTATAACAAGAATCATCTATTGGATGCAACGGAAATTTTCAGAACTTTATCAAAACATAAAAAAGAATCATTCCTGAAATTAGGATTCCATTTAATAATGTTCTTCTTTTACTTATACAGAATGATTGCTGCTTTAATTGCAGATGATGTTTAAAACTAGCTTTTGGTTCTTGAGTTTTTCTGTTTGTTTTTCATATTTGTTCTATATGGGGGTTATCAACATTAAATAACACATACAATTTTTAATTACTTAACCTTGTCTTCCCCCTTTTATTTTTATTTTTATTTGGTGTTTTACTATCTTTCACCTTCCTTACCTCCTTTTTTTTTTCTCTTTTTTCTTATTTAATACTGTACATGTTATATATATATATATGCAATTATTATCACTCTCATTTTTTCAAATGTTTTGTAAAGTGTCGTTCAATCCTTTAAGTTTATCAATTAATCCATATCCATTATCAACAACGGTACCCAATTGATCCATCTTTAATTCCACACTACCTATGGTTGATTCAATTGTGCTGGAATTTGATGATCTTAAATCACTTAGATCTTTAAGTACTTTGATCTTTAAAGATACAGTATCTTTGAAATTCAAATGATCTTGACGAAGTTTATTCAATTTAGAATTCAGTTCAATTCTTCTGGATCTTAAATTATAAATATCTTCTCTTATATCCGATTTCAATTTATTCAATTTATTTGAATCATTTAATAATAATTGATTATTTAATTGAGTGTCTATTAAATTCATAAAATGAATATTCAATTTCTCTTTGTAGATTTTCTTGAATTGATTCAGTTTATTAATCATTGATTTACTATTTTCCTTTTTAGAAATATCAACATTGGTGAAATAATCCAATAAAATTTGTCTAATTACATCAATTGTTGCCAATTTACTCTTGTTTTTAGGTAATCTATCATATTTAATATCAATTGTGGAGTTCTTCTTCGATCTTTCAATTATTCTATTTTGGAATTTTCTGATCTGTTGTTCTTTTAATCTCTTTTTGGATTCTAAAACCATTGATAAATCAACTTTGTCTATTTCTGATGACTCAGATTCAGATTCAGATTCAGGTTTTGGTGGTTGAACTATCTTCTTCGTCGTCTTCGTCTTCTTCTTTGGGGTTATTGTTTTTTCGGAGGATGGTGTTTTAGCTTTCTTTTGGATGATTGGACTAGTCAATGTTGACCTTGTCCTAAAACCAGGGGATTTAATCGATGTTGGATCACGAATTATTGGTTTCCCATCATAATTGATTCTATTCAGTTGTCTTATCAATTTCGGAGTAACCTTTCTAGATGATGCCGAAGATGGAAACTCGGATACGGCAAGTCTGGGACTATGACGAACCATTAAGGGGCTCATCTTTGAATTTCTCCTTGATGATTCAGGCTGAATAGGTGATATAAATGAGCTTAAATCAGGTGTATGCGGGGTGCTTGGTACATCGGCACTTTTATGAACTCTCTTGGGAGTTGTTGAAATAGCAGGAATCGTTGAAGAGTGCCTTTTCTTTGGTCTGCCACGCTTAGATGTTTGTTTATCTGAAATATGATGATCCTTTTGTTGTTGTTGATCATTGTTATCATCGAAGAATAGAGGAGGAGGTTCGATCACCAAGTCATCGAAATCGATCTGTCTCCTCGCAGAACCCCTCTTTCTGGCCTCTCTTCTCGTATCTCTTGAAGAGGATGCTAACATATTGGTTTAGCTTAGTAAGTCATTAACCAGAGTGTTAGATTGATACTGTTATTGTGTATATATAGTGGAGATAATATAGGGTTGGAGAATACGCGTCGGTTTTTCTGGCGTTTTACAAGACGGGACCAATCGACGCGTCTACTGGGGGGGGGGGGGGGGTGACACATCTGCCAAGGTCGGATCGCGTGCCAATGGAATGGCCCCCTGCTAAGAAACCGGTTTGTTATTAATAGACAGACAAAGGGAGGGAGACACGCACAATAGCTGTTATTATACTGTGCTATTATTTCTACACTGTTATTACCATTACATAGTAAATCTACTTTCTAATTCATCTCTCATAGAACCATCTCGCTTTTAAAATTGACACCGATACAATTTACTTGTATTGCCTTCGTTTTGATTTTAACTCTTCTTTTCTTCTGTCAGCATATTTATATTTGTTTGTTATAATTGATCTATATATATATATCTGTGTATATAGTATCCATTTGATATCCACAACCAACTGAATTCTTCCAATTTCAGCTTGAATATATATTATATCGTACTACAGTTGAATTTATAAATTAGTGTGGGGTGTGTGTGTGTGTTTAATCGTTTTTCACTTTCGTTATTCTGCTTTGTATTTCTTTGTTTTCAGTCTAGTTTAGTTGGATTCTGTTTAGTTCCCGTGTGCTTTTTTTCATTCCAATTGTTTGTTTGTTCATCTTCTTTGCTCTTACTTACTACCTTTCTAGCTTGTCATTGGCCTAAAACAAACTGTTACCTAAAGACAGCTTTTCAATTCAATTGATTATACTCTTCAAAATTTGAATGCTCAATTGTGTCAATAGATTAGAGATTTTAATTTTATACTTGTTTACTTGTTAGTGTCTGTGAATTGTGTTTGAAAAACAGACAAAAAAAAAGAAAAGAAAAGAAAATAATAAGATGTCGTCCGAGATGGAACAGAATTCTTCTTCAATGTCATTTAGAGACAATGATGATACCCAACATCAACCACAACTTTCCCAAGTTGAATCAAATTCTCAAGAATATATTATTCCACTACCAAAACCACCTGAAAATCCTGCAAATACTGTTCCTTCCAAAACTTTATGGATGGGAGATATTGAACCTTGGTGGGATGAAGAATATATATCCCAAATTTGGATCCAATTAAATAAAAGAGTTTTGGTTAAAGTTATTAAACCAAAACAAAGTTTATTGATGCATCAAATGGCAAGTAGTGGTGGTAATCAAACAACTTTTAATCATTCAGGTTACTGTTTTGTTGAATTTGATACACCTGAAATGGCAACAGATGCTTTATCTTTTAATGGTTCAACAATTCCAAATTCAAATGAAAAATTATTTAGATTAAATTGGGCATCTGGTGCAACATTAAATTCTCAAATTGCTCAAACACCTGAATATTCATTATTTGTTGGTGATTTATCACCGGGTACAACAGAAGCTCATCTATTGGCATTATTTCAATCCCATTTCAATTCAGTTAAAACCGTTAGAGTTATGACCGATCCTTCAAGTGGGTTATCAAGATGTTTTGGATTTGTTAGATTCAGTAGTGAAGATGATAGACAAAGAGCATTGATTGAAATGAATGCAAAATGGCTTGGTGGTAGACCAATTAGAGTTGCTTTAGCATCTGCAAAACATCAAAATCAATCAATCAATAAATCACAAGGAAATTTACCAATTGGTTTGGATCAAATCGATCATCAACAAAATATGTATATGGCTGCAGCTGTTGCATCAGGTTCTGCAAATCCTGGTATATTACCTCCAATGGCTTATTATACAAACCCAAACCAAGGTTTTGCTCCTCCTCCTCCTCATCCTCCATCTTCAAATGGATCAAATATTCAACAACAAGATTCATTATCATCCAATCCAACTCCAAATTCTTCTTCATCCCAACAAGTTTATAATGATCCAAATAATACAACAGTTTTTGTTGGAGGATTGGCAAATGGAATAACTGAAGAAACTTTATTAACCTTATTTGAACCTTTTGGTCCAATTGTTCATGTTAAAGTTCCTCCTGGTAAAGGATGTGGATTTGTTAAATATACAAGTAGAGAAGATGCAGAACAAGCAATTACTGGAATGCAAGGTTTTACAATTGGTGGTTCAAGGGTTAGATTATCATGGGGTAGATCAAGCAATAGGCAACCACATCAAAATCAAATGCAAAATCCAAACCATCTTCATCATCAACAACAACAACAGCAACAACAACAACAACAACAGCAACAACAAATGATGATGGCTGCCACAGTTGGAAATCCAATGTCTTCAGGATCTTATGAATTTGCAACTGGTCAACCTCCTCAATCAGTTTTAAATGGTTATTCAAGAGGTACACCTCAAATGGCTCCTGCAACACTGGTTGGAATTCCTGCTGGTTTAGGTCCTGGAGGTCCTCCAATGTTTTATGATCCTTATTTTGGACAAGCAACAGCTCCAACTCTTTCATCGGAAGGTGATGATCTTTCAAATCAACAAAACCAACAATCACAGCTACATCCTCATCATCATCATCATCATATAGATCATTTACCTCAACAAATCCCAATGGCTGGATTCCCTGCACAACAGTTTGCATTTGATAGAAATGGTCAATATATGCTTGTTCCTTCATTTCCAACTGCAATGATTCAAAATTCTCCAAAGGATGATAATAATCAAGAATTTGACGATATCGATGGTGGAAATGGCTCAAGTGATGGACAATTCTCTTAGTATTTTTGTTTATTATCGTTTCACCGCTTATTTGTGTTTATGTTTTTTTTTTACTCTACTCTGGTTCGTCTGATTTTTTTGCGGAGTTTATTACATGCCTTTACTTTTAATATTTTAGTCATCCTCCCTCTCTGTCTCTTTATCCTATGTATTAACGTTTATGTTTGATTCTGTTTTGCCCTTTTTATCTTTGTTTTTGTTTTGTCTGATTTTTTCTTTTCTTTTGATAAGCGTTCGACTTTTCTTCTGTTTATTATTGTCACCCCCCGAACATTACCCTTTCTGTTTTCTGTTTATTTTGAATTGATACTGTACGCTAGATTTTGTTGTTTTTGCTGAATAAAAAAATATTTAAGAATATATATACTTGGAATAAAAAGAAAACACATACAGACACAGTTTCATCATCATCGACTTGGTAAATTTGGATACCGTTTCAAGATTAACTCAACGTCATCCAAGTTAAACTCACACCATTCTTCAATTGAATAAAAATCAGTTATTTTTTTATTCCACTCCATTCTAGTCTTGATGCTAATAACATCTTCACCTTGGAAAACTTCATTTCTTAACTTGTTTCTTAAATATCCTAGATTCTCAACAGCTTTAGAAACGTTCAATTCATCAAATATCGGACGTAGTTTATTCTCTTTTAAGCGATTGCAAAATCTTGGCGATTTCCCATTCGATGAGATCATTATCTGCAAGGGTCCTTTTCTATAAGTTGAACCAAAATAAAAATCACACTGTTTCGGCTTATCTGCTAGATTAATATTTAAATTTAGTGTTTTGGCAAGGTAATAGATCTTTAACGATAGTTGGTAATTGTTCAAACATGTTAAAACCATTGAGAATCTCTCATTTCTTTGATAATTTTCCAATTGCTCAATCTGTTCTGGATTCAGATCCCCATCTTGGAGTTTTAGAATATCTTCAAAACTGATAGGTTTAGAGGCTGGGGTTTTTTCATACATTGTCAAATCTGAATTCTGGAAATCCCTAACCTTAACATCATGGAGCAATCCTAAGCTATGGTAATGTTTAATCACTGGATGAATCTCTTTGGCAATGACTGTAATTTTTGCATTTGCTTGAAGAAGATGATCGATCCTGGATAATCCAACTTCCCCAGCGCCAATAACCAACACATGACGATCTTTGACTTGCCACGCAAGCATCAATGATCCATCTGGCTGGGGAATACTAATCTCTGACTCAACTATCTCTGTCATTGGTAAACTAGCCCTATCCATTTACAACCATTATCACCATCATCATCTTGTAGTTAGGTAAGTTTTGAAATTTGATCATCTTCACCTTGCTGGTGCACAGCCCAGATAATAAGTATTACCTAATCATATCTATTTATCGAAATCTGATCCTGCGGAGTAGAAGTCATTGTCGGATCTTACTTCTTCATCATCACTTAACGGTGATACTTTTCTTGGTTTGAATGTCCTTAATGGTTTTTCGGAATATGCGAAAGTATGATCTGGTTCAGCTTGTACTTTTGGTTCTTCAATTGGCGGTTGTAGATCAGAAATTGAAGATGAGACATGATTTGGTTTACCCGGGTCTTCTTCTTCTTTTTCACTAAATGCCTGATAGAATTCATCCAGTCCATAAGTATCTGTATCTTGTGTTTGCTTTGGCTTCTTTTTACCAGAATTATTGTCTTGCGATGAGGCGATACTTCTCTGAGAGTCTGCATCAAACGCTGAGTAAAATCCATCAAGATTAACCGAATCTGTATCAACAGGTATAGAGGATCCAACTTTAGGGATCCTTGAGTTGCCTTTGGCCAAATCTCCTTCTCCTTCACTTGACTTTCGTCCGACAACAGTTGGTGGAAGTGATTTCTTGTCTATTGCTGCACTGACCAACTCTATCTCTTCACTATCCAAAGACTCTATATCATCTGAGGTCTCATCTTCAGATAAGGAATGGATAGAAGTTTCTGAGTCCGATAGATCATCCGAGCCATCAATTGAGTAAAGAGTACTTTTATACCTATCTATTATGAACTTCTTCAGGGCTGGTAAATCAAATTCTTTAATCTGTTTAGTTTTGGATAATGTCATTGGTGGTAAGAAAAATGAACCATCTTTATTGATTAATTGAACAGGGAATTCAGTTGGATCCTTGCTCTTTCTTCTCTTTCTTCTCAATTCCATATCAACATAATCAAACAATGTTTGAGTTAGACGTATTTGATTACTTGGAGCAGTAATTGGATTTATAACTGCTGCTCTTTTGTTGGACCTCCAAGATTCAACTTTAATGGCTATTGGAAGTAATGGGAAGCATCCATAAGGTGAAAATAATTCATTAACAACAACATTCTCTCCTATTTTTTTCCCAATAGTATGTTCCAATGCTTCAATCTCAAGATATAAATCTGTAGCCACAAAAGGTCTCTTTTCGTATTCTTCTGAGTTATCCCCTTTCTTATCATTCCCCACTATCTCTGATCCATTGGTAAAATCAGAATTCAAAAAATGAATTCCAACCTTCAATTGATCATTCATCCATAGCTTGTTTCTCCCACTTTCTTCAATCATCTGCTTCAAAACATCAAGGTTCTTCCTAATTGAGATAGATTTCCCATCTGCATAATAGACTAACAATAACCCAGATGGAGTATGTACATAAATTCCAAATAAACTCAGACATGCCGTTGTACATAGATCCATCAATGATAGATCATCAATTGTTAAACATGGTTCGTTCAAAATTGGTCGAGAATTACCCAAAGGTCCAATTATGATTTGATTCTTAAGCGCATTGAGCAGTTTCTGATACGGTTCCATTGCTGTATTATACCAAACAAAGATAATATCCAAAGGAATTTAAAAAACACACGCTCTCCCAAATAGTGAAAGTTACTATTGGAGTTAATGAATTATTGTAATCGCTCGACGCGACTTGAAATTTTGTCGCGAGTTTTCAAGTTGAAGATCAACTGATTAATTGATAGTATATATCAGTATTCAAGAGTATCCATTATAGTTGACTTAGTTTGGTACAATCATGAAGGACAGAAGACTCTCTGAAATCAAGGAGGATGAAGCAATCACTGCTCTGGATTATTTGAAGGAGCAATCGGAACTGTAAGTAACGTGTGTCAATAGATGTCCCTTTTCATACAATATACTAACTGAATTATCAATAAAGAGAACGAGAGGCTAAAGAATTGATGCCATTTGAACCAGATACCTGCAGTTATTCCAAAGGCGCATTAAGACAACAAATATATGCATGCATTACCTGCTATAACAATGATAAACAACTATCTGGGATCTGTTATGCATGTTCAATCCAATGCCATTCAAGGCATGATTTAGTTGAATTATTTACAAAGAGATCATTTACTTGTGATTGCGGAACAACAAGAATGGGATCCAATGGATGCTGTAATTTACGAAGTTCATTCAAGAGTAATGATTTAATCGATTTGAATAAAGGGAAATCAAAGCCCATTGGAAAAGGTGATGATATACCTTCGTTGTCCAATGTTTACAACCATAATTTTAAAGGGTTATTTTGTGATTGTAAACAGATGTACAATCCAATGCAAGATAGCAATATGTTTCAATGCATCTTTGGAGAAACCTGTGGTGAAGATTGGTATCATGAAGAGTGTATCATGGGATTGTATCCTGGTATAATTGATAGAAAACCAAAAGTATTGAAAGAAGGTGACGATGATGGGAATAGACTAGATCAATTATCAACTCCAGGGTTGGACGCAGAGAGTGAACACTTGGCAAAGATGAAAAAAATCGAGTCCTTGGATGATGAAGAAGATGATGAAGAGGATGAGATAATGGCATTGCCTGGCTTCCCAAATCTTGATACCTTTGAGACTATAATATGTTGGAAATGTGTTGAAAAAGTTAAAAATGAGATGGAAACACTGGTTGAAGTGCTGGATTGTGAGGTTGTTTATCATATCAAATGCGACTCCATCCATGAAAGATTACTAAAATTACCTACAATCAAAGAAGAAGATGATAAAAAAGAAGCAATTCCACAGATTAAGAGACAAAAAATCCCAAAAAGAAAAGATAATGATTCTCCATTCACTATACTTTTGAAAGATAATTTCAAAGAACAACTAAGACAAATTCGTCAAGAGGAAGCCGATTCTACTTCAAAGTTAAGAACTTTACTTGATGAATACCCATTCCTGTATGACGAAGATCCAGTATACGAGCCACCTAGAGATGACGAAGACGATGATGATAATTCATCCATCTTTGAGCTTGGCTTGAAGAATTTGAACAAATTACCTGTTGGTGATGCGGTCACTGGGGCACAAGCATATGACAAGATCAAGAGTAAACTAACCGAGTTCTTGAAACCTTTTGCCGAGCAGAACAAGATTGTCACTGAAGAAGAGATCAGGAATTTCTTCGGTAAACAGATCAATAATTAGCAGTTGAATAGTTATATATATCCATCTATCTTTATAGTAAGACCCTATGTAGATTACATAATCAGCTGATCATTCGACTCTTATCTCCTTTAAAAGCACAGGAGGCAGAGGCCCCAACACTACCACACTACAACAAGGGGAACGGTAAAGGGTGTATATTTGATTTGATTTGATTTGGCTGGATCAGACTTGTCTTATTTGTCTATCGTAGATATAGTCCTTCGGGTTGGGTTCGCTTTTTTGATACAGGCTTGAGAATCTTTTTAGTAGATGTTGGGATTGGTTGTAGTAACTATCAAACTGATAGAATTAACTGATAAGAAGTTAACTGAGAAGAAAAGGGCAAAACGTAAATTGTTACAAAGTGGGGAATCAAGAAATAGGTATCAACACCATTATGTTTCTCCTTTTGACCAAAGCCATCCGATTTTAAGGATGTCCCATGTTCCTCCTCCTCCAGCGTACCTTACAAAGACAGATTACTATGTTGGATCACCAGAGCAATTGGAATATGGATCCTCAATTTATACTGTTATTCCAAGAAAATTGAGTAAAATTATTGTTGGTTACAATAGATATATCGAGTATATTATTTTTGAAAATAGAAAAGGTGATCGTTTTCTGTTCGGATTTTGGAAAAATGTCAAATATAGAAAAGAAATTATTCTAGAAGAAGGCCAGAAGATTCAAGAGGTAAGTTTAAAGATGGGTGAATTTCTGAATAGATTAAAGTTTGTGATTGGAGATTCATCTCCAAATGCACTCAAATCATCGGGTTCATTGAATGAATTTGATCCAGTTCCAGAATACACAGAAACTGGAAATCATCCAAGAACACCTACTTCAGACTCCAATAGCAATAATGGATTGGTTAGGAAAAGTATTACTTCAATTCCTGTTTTAAATCCAAGAAGAAATTCCGAGTCTGACGGTTCCTCATACATTGGTAACTCTTCAACTTTTGGGGGTAAAAAGATGGGATTTGTAGTTGGCGATGATCGAACAATTGTTGGAGTTAAAGGTAGATACTGTGAGCATTTAAATGCAGTTCAGTTTGTCACATCATTATAATCCACAATCACCCAAGCTTTTGCTTATCTTTCCGCTGTTTTTTTTTCTTGTTTTTGTTTTGTTTTGCTTCTATTGGAGTTTTCTTTTGGTGTCTTAGGATAAAAGCATCATCATTTGTAGTTTTCCATCTTCTTTCTACCTTCTTGGTGGTTCTTTCTACTGGCTCGGGTTGATCCCATGTTTTATATTGTTCTTTGTTTCTTTTTCTTGATCGCCTTTTTATATCCATATTATATTTAACGAAATAGATTTCTATTTTTTATTGATGAATTACTGATATGGAGTTGAACTACGTCCCGATCTCATTCTACCACCACCTGTCTGAACTCTTTCCTTAACTAATGTTTCAAGTGATTGAATATAATTTTCCAAAAATTCATTTTGCGTTCTAACTGCATTCAATTTATTTCCATACCACTCAATTTGATCTTGATCACTTACCTGTTTCAATTTCCTAATACCTTGTTCATTATCAACTTTAATTTTCTCCAATCTTGATTTGAGTTCATTTGAAGTTCCTGATAACTCAGCAGCTTGTGAGGATTTCTGTTGATATTCTGTCCTTAATCCATCATTAATTATCGATGTTTCACTTATTTGAAGCTCTAAATCTTTGACTTTCTTCTCCAAGTCTTCTATCTCCGATTCTTGAATTTGTAAATCTTCCTTGTTGGATATTGGTTGATCTAATCCGTTATTCAAAGCTGTGAATTTCAATTTGGCTTCTTCTTCAATTGATTCGTATTTTTCAAGATCTAAAATCGTTTTATTAACCTGCTTGTCCATATTATCCAACTTTATCTTACTTTCTTGTAAAATCTTAAATTTATTACCTATTTCAATATTCGTATCTTCCAATTTTAATTGTCTGTTTGAATCATCCAAATTTAATATCTCCACCAAGGATTCACCTTTTGAAATAAGATTTGTAATTTGATCCAATCGACTATATATCAAACTTGCCATCTTTATCTGATATTCATTAAAACTTATATGTGGTTTCAATTGGATATTTTCAAGTTTTAGTTTTTTATTTTGGTTTAAATCATCTATTGGAACCTTCCCATAAAACTCATATTTTTCCAAACTATGCAAATTAGTGAATTCGAAATCATTCAGGGATTCAATAACTTCCGATTTTAAGTCTTTTGGAACTTCAATACTTTGTAAATCGATATCGAATGGGAATGATACATTATTTGGATCAAGTGTCCATTTAGTTAAATCATCGATTCGAAGATCGTTGAAATCATGATTCATTTTATTTCTATTGATCATTGCCAAGTATGCCACTCGTAAATCCTTCTGGAAATTCGGAACTCCTGTATCTTCCAATTCCAATTTTAATTGTATATGTTCCAATGAATTGAGACAGATTGGTTTCAAGATTGGAATTGAAGGATCACATTTGATTTGCTCCAAGTTTGAATCCAATGAAATAATTAAATCACTTCTTAATTCTTCAAATTGAATCAGAGAATTCAACTGATTTGATAATATTAAATATACACTTATTAATTTTTGATTTTCAAGCTTGATGAATTTTTTGTATAAGGGATTATTCTTTGACATTTTGGATGAATATTCATCTCCATTTCTACGATTGTAAACTTTGGGTTTTTCGGTCTTGATTGGTGGTGTTGATTTTTTTTTCTTTGGCTTTGCATCCTTATTATTTTCTTTTCTCTTTCCCTTACTCTTTGATGAAGTCTGTTTCGATGTCTTACCATGTCGATCTTTCTGTTTCTGATCCTGTTGTTGAATATCCTGGTAATCTTGATCATGGTTATGGCCTTGGTTATTGAAATCAAAAGACCCGTGATTTTCATAATACAATGAAGAACCACTAAATCTATAATACTGTAAATTCTCCTTTCCTATCAGTAAAGCTTCAATCAGATCCAATTCTCTCGAGTTTGAAGCATTTATGATAATTGTCTTGGATTGATTTGAAGTCAATAATCCATTCATGATCTGGTCAATTACTATATATTTGGATGAAGACTTCAGAAAGTTCTCCTTTGAATCCATCAATAGAAAATTCTTCGGCATGTAGTAATTCACCAACAAACTTGTATGGTTCAAGATCTGTTTCAAACTAGTTGAAAACAGATTCAATGTTGTTGCATCATCAAGACCTTCATTGTATTGAGAAATTGGATCATCAAAGACACCTTCATTATTGATAATGTAAAGATCAACACTTTCAAGAATTAAAGTGCTATAGAATTTCACAATTAGATCAATCAGCTCCTGCTGAATCAGAGTTAATGGAATAGGAAGGTAATATATCAAATCTTTAGGCCTCTGTGGTGTTGGTGAATGCAATTTCAATTGAGCTATTGGATGAGCAAAGCTACCATCAACAGGATCATGGGTTGTGTCGTCTAACAACGATCTTAAATCCATATCTCAACCAAAAAAACTTAACAAGTGCTGCACCTATCGACTCTCTCTACTCCTTGTAAATCCGATCGATCTCAGCACAATCTGAACTGAATACGAACAAATAGATATAATAAAAGGATAGGAATACTGAATACTGAATAGTAGTTTACTTAGTTTACCATGTCGACAGAACCTTTTTTACTCCTACTAAAATCCCCTGAGATGTGCGGCTCATCCAAATTGGTAAACTAAAATTTCAGAATTCTCCGGGGCCAATAGAAGTGCTACAGATGGATTATTATCATTGATAGAGATACTTATCATTAAAGGAGAATCATACATAACTAAAGGGCGATATCATAAAAGAGTCTACCAAATTAAGAGAGTTGGTAACTTGAAAAATCATAAGTCTTTTGACTGCGTTTGTGACTGGCGCTGGCGGGTATCGGACTGGGATCTCTTATTTGGGTGGAGGCAATACTCTTACTCAATGGATCATCGATTGCATAATAATAATAGTCTTCTTCACGAGAGTTTTCTTCTCCTTCTTCCAATTCATCGTCATCCAGAATGACACTTGAATGTATTGGATCAAAGTAGTCACAGAATGAGCATTTGTTTACAAACGATCGAATAGAAACTGGAAATTCATCACTGCTTATTGTTTCAACTTTTGTTTTAATCATTGTTGGATAGATGGGGAGTTTTGGATTGAATTGGAATCCTTTCAAATAAGGTCTCTTTGTCATCAATGGCAATTTTTCATCTTCGTTACCCCATTGAGGACTGAATATTATCTTGATGGTATCAAATAGATAGAATCTTTTGTTTCGATAGTTGATTGCCTTGAATTCAATCTCGCTTGAAAGCTTCTTAACCTCAACCACCTTTGGAACAGTACCTAAGTTATCCGATTCATAAGTAATTATCTTGACATTTTTAACGCGAACAATCTTCTTATGGCATTTTGATAATCCATTCAATTTATATGGAACTATTATAACCCTAGTAAATGTCTTTTCGTTGTTAAATATCACCAATTGCAACTTACCCTTACGAGGAATTTCATAACCAGGGAACTTTCTTCTTAAGCCATTGAAACCACCTTCGTTTAATTCTTCATTTATATAATAATCATGCAAATTGATCTCTGCAAAATATGGGGACTTGATCAAGTTGCTATCCAAGATATCCAGATTATGTTCCTTTGAGAAAGCAGCAGTGAATGGAAGATCTATACCTTTAAAACTACAACAGTCAGAGGAAACAGAAAGATTCAAATTGAATGGAACTTCATGTGTCCCTTCATTGTTAGATTTAGTTAGAAGATCAGAATAAAGCATTGATGAAGAGGATGACTTTCTTCTCTTTTGGAATTGTGGAATAGTAGCACTACTTTCTTTGATAATCTGAAAACGTCTTAAGCAACTATAGCATTTCTCATTAGCTATCACCATCTTCTTACCATCTCGAATGGTCTCATCCGACCCATCTGTTTCACCCCCCTCTTCATCATCATTATCTGAGATAGTTGAGGAACCCATGATATCTTCCAAAGTTGTAGACTGGGAAAGAGAAGATCTTCTCCTTTGCTGTGTAATCAAAGGCTGGGGAAACCGAGGTGGAGTGACTATACCTGTTGGACTCATCTTTCAAGTCAAAAAAATACCAAGACCACAAACACAGGCTGTTCTATAAACTAACACAGCAAGATAAATGCGCAGTATCGAGTAGTCTCTTCTTATACTATTTTCTGAAGAAGTATCAGAATATCAAATCATGGGATGGTTATCTGTTTGTAGCATAATAAAATGACTCAAATTAGTTTTAGCCGATAAGGAATGAATCACCAGCCACGAGTGGAGGCGGATGCGCCATAGGATGATATGTGGCTGAGTTGAGGAGAGTCTTCTTTTTAGTTCAAATATGCGATTAAGACTGACTGACTACTAAGACATGTTTTGGTGTTTGGTTGACTCGTTTCATTCCAGGGAACAAGATGGCCAAAGTTGATTATCGTGTATGTGTTCGCTTTCAGAATTATCTTATCAGATATATTGCCAATTTTCTTACTAACATATACTGTTTCCTGGTGCCTTTTTGATAGTTGTTAATAATTGTGGCTGGAACCATCATAACTGGATGCTTTAACTCAGTTGTTACAAAATATCAGGATTTCCAATGTATTGGTCATTGCAATGAGCCTGGAAAGGAGGAATATTTTGAAGAACCAGTGTTACAGACTTTCCAGATGTTTGTTGGTGAATCTCTCTGTTGGATTCCTGTTTTGTTGTCTTATCTAGGATCCAACTCTAGATCAGTTAGAAGTGGTGGTGGAAAGGCAACTACTGGCGGTGATGGGGATGATGAGACTTCCCCACTTTTCACATCTGAAGAGCAAGATGCTAATACTGTTTTCAAAAAGAAAGAGATCACTTCGTTTAAAGACTCATTGGTGTTGGCAACTCCTGCAATTTGTGATATTCTGGGAACAACTTTATTAAATATTGGATTGTTATTCACTCCTGTTTCAATATACCAGATGACCAGAGGTGCATTGATCTTGTGTGTTGGTTTATTTTCGGTTATTTTCTTGAAAAGAAAGATATCAAGAATTGAATGGGCAAGTTTATTCCTCGTTACATTTGGTATCTTTATAGTTGGATTAAGTGGCTCTTTACAATCAGATGAAGGTGGCCAATTGGATAGGTTCTCAGGAGCAGAAGTATTATTTGGTATGCTTGTTGTACTGATTGGAGTTACATTTTCAGCTACACAGTTTGTAGTTGAAGAGCATATCATGGAAAATCATGAAGTTCGACCATTAAATTTGGTTGGATATGAGGGTATTTATGGTGCAATACTGGTTTTTATCTTCATGCTTATCTCTTATGCCTTTATTGGATCAAAACCTTCTGGAAAGGAAGGAAACTTCGATATGGTTTACTCCTTCAAATTAATGTTTCAACATTCATCCATCCTGTTAAGTTCATTATTAATCATGTTGTGCATCTCATCCTTTAACTATTTCGGTATTTCATTGACTGAAAGTTTGAGTGCCACTGCAAGATCTACAATAGACACCTCAAGAACATTGCTGGTTTGGCTGGTGTCTTTGGCGCTAGGTTGGGAATCATTTAAATCTCTACAGTTGTTAGGATTTGCATTTTTAACAATTGGAACATTGATCTTCAATGGTGTCATTGTCTTGAACGATTTCAAATATTTACCTGCTTGGTTCAAGTCCGATCTTCCAGCAAGGGAAGATCTGGTGATCAATGTTGTTGATGAACAAATTGAAAGATTCTAATTGTAGTTTTATATATTAATGCCATTTGACTAATCATATCACTCCCGTTTCGCTAATGGTTTCCTTCCAGAGAACCAAAATAGATATCTTTATTTACTTCTCCACACACAGTTAAGATTTCCGCCCAATGCGGCTTCGCACCGCCTGATGATTATTCTCAGAAGTTCCGCTTTTATTTCAGATGTTGGTTGATATTGATTCATATAGCACAATCTTACACTTTTTTGAAATGTAGAGACAACAATTATATTTGAAAGGTTAGCTTAGTAACAACAATGGCTTGCAAAGATTACTTAACAGGGGCTCATTCTTATGATATACCACAGGAGACTATTGATAATGAAGTGAAGACCATTCTCGCAAGGCTCAATGCTAAACCTGGATTCAACCCTCATCAACTGTTTGATCCTTCAAAACATCTTGCATTTAAGGAGGAGTACTTTCAAACTACCAAGACCTTCACATTGAAGGATATAGGCATCCAAAACACCCATGTTAAACCAATCAGTGATTTTGGTGCCACTTATCCATTTCCTTTATTTACTCCAGAAGCTGTTGATATCATGATGTGGGAAGCATTCCAAGTGGAAAATATTAAAAATTATGCAAGATTGACAAATTCTGAATTCACAATCAAAACAAATAGATTAGATTTCCATATTGGTGGTTATACAAATACAGGTTCTGCACCATTTACCAGATCGGTTTGGGAGCATCCTAAAGTTGCGGAAATTTTTACAACTTTTATAGGTGTGGATGTCAGACACTGTTATAATTATGATGTTAACCATGTCAATGTTGCACTTGCAGATACTTCAAAAGAGATTGATTCCCCTCTGAAAGACTTCAAAACAATTGATATTGATAACTTTGATGCCAGTAGTGTTGGTGCAATTCAAGGTCAGCATTATGATTCCGTTCCAATTGCTGCTGTTGTTATGTGGGATTGTCCTAAAGGTGATAAAGGAGGTGAAACAATAATCATAAAAGGAGATGAGAAACCATTGATTGTTCCAAGTATCTCCGACCCTGGTTATTGCACCTTACTTCAAGCTCGTGTGATTAGACATATAGCGTCCAAACCAAATACAAACTCTAATAGAATAGCTACAGTTACTGGGTTTTATCCATCAAAATCACATCTGGATACAATTGCTTTAACCAGCGTTAGACCAAGTATAAACCCAAGATCATTGCATGATAAATTCTATTCTGAATGGTTCGAGTATAGATTCAAACAGTTGGAAGAAGTTCTTGCTGAGAAACGTAATGAGGTTATGCAGAATTTTCAAAATGGACAGATATTCGATCAGTCTAAGATGATTGAATTCTGTCAGAACTGTGAAAATTACTTGCATGATGGTTGGCGTGAGATGGAGTCTGCCGATAATGATTCATTCCCACCTCCCGTTTTCTCAACTCCTTACAAAGATCTAAAATACCCAACAAACAGCTGAAGAAGAAGCTTGATGAAGGAACCGTTCTCTCTCTTTATGTAACTATGTATTGTCAACTATCGTACACCTTAATCTATCTCAAACAAGCTACCTATATTCGACGCGTCGCTATTTGTTGAGGAGTCGATCAAATCAAGTGTTCAATTAAAGGACATCAAACTGGTTAGATCAGCTGTTATGGTATTGTTGTCTTTACCTCCTTGTAAGCTCTTGTAGATTTGGTAAGAGAGTTGTTATGTCCGCTGAAGATGTTGGTGACATATATATTTTGACTCCGAAACTAGAGATCCCTTTTGAAGGCGATGGAAGTCAATTTATAGAAACGCTCCATGAATGTGATCAACGAACCATTGGGTTTTTTGATGAAAATATTGTGATATATGTGATAACAAAGAACTTGGTGATATCACCCAATGGACTAAAACTGGAGCTTATATACTCTTCTTCCAAAATATTCACCTTGAAATCTCGAGATCCTTTATTTACTAATGCAGCAGTTAGCGTATGGAAATTTGAAACAACCATAAATCCTGACAAGATGTCCGCTACTTTGAGTATCAAGGCTCTGGGTGAGGAAATTATACGAAATCCAGATGATTATTTACCTGACTTTAAACCTCAGCAGTCAGTTAGTGTGGCGGAGACAAGTCTGACTATGTTTGAAGGTTTAACGAGACAATTGTCCGCTACAAAATCTATTCAAATATCTCCTGTTTTTCAAATGAAGTTTAAAACTATTAAATCCGAAAAGACGTTATCTTCGTTGGATTTAAATCTATCAAATTTGCTAAAGGATCTTAATAAAGATGTTGTTATCAACTCTGTCTCTGTTCAAACAAAGAATTGTGACGTTATTGAGTATACAAAGATACAGTACCCATTCACCTTGGATTCAAAAACAGTTCTTGGACTTGCATTCAAATTCATCAATAATGATAATAAACTAATCAAACCTATAACTGTTATCATTGACTCAATGGTTAAAGGTGAGCAGAATAGCATAGAAACTAAATGGATAACCAATGTTGATTTCCATAACCCTATGAATATTAGCCAGCTTCCAATACCTCCTCCTTTATCTGCCACTCCTTCACCTAATCCAAATGCAATGAATACACCAAAACAGAGGCTCCAGAATTCAGCATTGAACCTCAGTAGTAAGCGATTGTCGTCAAGAATTAAATCAAGCTCATCAACTACATTAATTGGCCCAAAGAAGAATTTAAGCATTTCAGTATCAGGCCAAACCAAAGTGAAGTTGGGTGAGGTGTTCAAATGGAAATTACAGTTTATCAACAAATCGAATGATCCGGTTAATTTAATCCTCTATTTCCAATCTTCTTCTACGAAGCAGTATGAAAAATCAACCCCCCCTGTTCCATTACAAGGATTTATCAGTGGTAGTAAGGTTCGTGATCCCGTTCCCTTGCATTCCTTATCCCAATTAATAAAGTCATATTACATCAGATTCAACAAAAGAGGACTTATATCATTGACCAACAATGTAAAGATAAATCTTGATGCTGGATGTTTGTTTGAAACTGAGTTGGAACTAATAGGGGTTGAAAAAGGGTTGGTCAATTTGCATGATTTTAAAGTTCTTGAAATAAATTCTGGTGAGGCATTCAATTGTGGGAAATTACTCGATGTTCTAGTTATTTAATAGTCATTTTTATCCTGTATATAACGCATTTCAGTAAAAAGAAAATAGGTAGAAAGAAAAGTCTCTGACTATTTCGTTACCTGTATTTCTGTTCTTTTTTCACTGGTATAGAGGATCACTTAAGTATGATTTTAGTTCAAACTCATCATCAAACATAAATCCAAAATTTTTGTATCCCGTAATCTCATCCTGACCCAAATGCTTTATCAACTTAAGCACATAACCCAATACCAAAGATGGTCTCGTCCTTCCCGAAGCACTGGAAACAGATGATCTAGCACTGGTCGATCCAGTATCGCTCATAAATGATCCGACCGTCAAATCATCAGTAAGGAACTTCAACCAGAGATATAACACATTCATCAGCGCAATAGATCCTTCATTTATCGTCATACCAATGTTGTTTAACTTAAGCAATAGATTGAAATCAACCTCTCCCAAAGTGGCATCCTTCAAGGCAAACTTGGCTTGTCCCGGCAAACTCGTTTCATTCGTGATTTGTTTCAAATTCGAGGTCAAGTCTGTATTTGGATTAGCCAAGACAAACTCAAACATTCCACATATGTTATCAAATTGTTTAGGGGTCAATTCACTTAAAGGTATTCCAATGATCGTATATGAATTTATAACAAACATGATTGTTTTTGACTTTCTCGTGAACTTTTCAAGTTTAATTGTGAAGTGACGAATCGTAGGACCCCTTTTGGATGTCAAAACCACAAATTCTAAATTCCTAACGTCTCTTGCTAGTAACTCATTGTTATCATTTGGTTGCTTATCCAAGTTAACCTCCGATTTCTTGAAAAGTCTCTTATCGTTATCAACAACAGAATAGGTTAAGCATTCATTACACAAATTCCTTATCTTGATATTCACAATCTCTTCAACACCATTGACCACATTCATGGTTCTTTCTGCAGAATCAACCTCAATTAATTTCATTGCATCTGTCACCCTATCAAAATAGCTATTGAAAACCTGTCTCACTTCTTTCACCTTTTGGTTAGAAAATTTATAAAAATCCAGATGGAATTCAGAATAGACAGGCAAATGATCTGAACCTTCAATATCAAATGACTGATAGTTTATTTGTCGTAGTGAGCTGAGAGGTGAATAGAATATTCTATCGGTATAAGATGGTGTCCTTGCACTGTTATAAGTTTCCAGATTGTCAAGCTTAAAGGTCGGTCTGAAATTGATAGATCCTTCCTTAAATCCAGCAAACATTTGATTCTCACGGGTTAATCTACTAAGTTGGTCATACTTGACTAGTTCATTAAAATCATTAAAATAGATCAACTTTGCAAACTCTCCTTTTTCTAAGCCACTTAATCTATAGTTCATATCACCGGAAACCAGAACAACTGATTCTTTACATGGTTGTGCAAATATTGAATCCAAAGGTAATTTCAATATTCTCACCTTATCCAGCTCTTCTCCACTTAGTGCATATGGAATAACTGAGCTCTTTCCAGTACTTTTAGAAGCAGCAGTAACAGTCAATGGGCTATCGGTCAAGCTAACATCATCTCTAACCAGTTTCAAGGAGTCTTCAACTTTCTTTAGAGACACCTTTCTGGATTCAACAAGTTCTTCTTCCTCACCTGCTGCCAAGTGTAAATTTAGCAGCTGGAAATTAACACCTTGTAATTTTTTATCATCCACTTTACCGAGTGAAAATCGAACCTCTAAGCATCCTTTATTGTACCAATTTAAATACCCAAGTCCCACCTTATTGGTCTTCCCAATGACAACTTGATCTTCCATATCTGCTGAAGTCACCACAATAGTCGTGAGGGCTAGCACTCCTGATTGATATATGACTTTATAGCCTTTCCCAACAGGTAGAGTACTGATCACAAACTCACACCATTGTTGAATAACTGTATCGGACTTTGAGACAGACTTCAATGACACCATCTCTTGGAAGGTAAATATGTATATATCAGCATACGTGAAATCTTCTAGTAAAAGCAGCTGCTTGAATTGACTTGATTTAGGATCTTTACATTGATTGAGATTCCAACTAATCAATTTTATTTTTGCTTGAGATAGTTGAAAAATTGCATCTCCTTGCTCTTGAATGTAATCTGAAAGTAACTGCTCTTTGTATTCGTACTTATTAGAAGGCTCTAGGGAATTCAATAGTCGAATTGATCTGAATTTCTCAAATTCTTTATCAGTTTGTCTATTTGCTGCATCTAGCGTACTACCTTTTTCCAAATCTTTAGGTTGAATTGTTGAGACACTTGGTATTGCTGCAAGTTCAGACTCAATTGAAGTGATTGATGAGCCGATTGAAAAATTGTCTGCATTTTCCAACTCCTCACTCATACTGGCAGTATTTTCTTGTAATCGTTTAGGGCCTATTCTTTTGGTGATCAATTCAGAAGATATGATCTTGAAGGAAGGGGTTTTCAGATATAGTGGGAAATTACGTCAATTTTGAAGAGGTACTCGAACATATGACTGCACAGCCTTTTTGCATGGCCATTCGGAATCTCCAGGAAAATGATGAAGAGAAATATGATGATGGATTTTAGATACAAAAACTGCATCGAATTAATGTATAAAGAGGTGATGATACCATACAGAGGGACTCTATAAACGTGGAGATTACCTGTCTTCATGACTATTACTTATGATCTGAGTGCGGTGTCTCGATCGCATCATCGAACTTGTCATCATCGTCATCTGAGATCTCCTCGTGATGATCAGGAACTTCCAACACTTCCGGGGTTTCTATTACTTCAATCGATGATTTTTCTTCAGATGCAGGGATCTGGCTATCAGCCTCATTCACTTTTGGTTCTGTATCGATGAATCCAGATTGGTCAACTTCGTCGTCATCCACCTCCTCTCCAGCTTCTTTTGTCACTTCGCTATCGGTACTGCCATTGGCTTGAGATGAAGTCGTCTGGCTTTGGTTATCAGGAGTATCGGAGTTCGATAGCTCAACATTTGTACCATTTTTGAGCCAAGCGTTCTTCCATCCGTACACTAGTCCATTTTCGTCACTCTCATCCCAGATTCCAATCTTGGAGTAGTAAACCTTAGCTCTTAATTTGGAGATATCACACCAATGTTTGATGATTTCTTCTTCAAGTTTTGTCTTTGTAAGATTTTTAATATAGGAAAATAGCTCAACCACTCTTCTTAACTTCATTGCACATTGAATACAAAGCAAGTATTCAACCTCTTTCATTGTAAGCTTATAAAAACGTGCAAAATTCATTGCCTTCTTAGTCTCTCCACATAATGAACACCTTGAGTCAATAGCCACGGGTTGATCAGTCTCATACTTGAAGAGCTTCAAATCTACCTGACTCTGATCCTTTTCATTTGGATTAGGAGAAAAAACTGCAGCTGATTCTGGCTGTGGAGTGGAAGTTTGAGATTGTGATTGTGATTGTGATAGCTGGAATGATTTCCAAACTTCAGTTGATGCACTAATAGGTTCAATGACCACCTTGCTATCCATTAGATGGTAAACAAAAGAACGTTTTTGATAAAATTTCACTCCTGGTGATAGATCCAAACGTAATACTGGATCAATTTCCTCGGTTATTAAATTTCTGAAGAATACAGACTCTCTGATATTGAATGCTGTTCCGTGTGATTTCATGGTTTTTTTGAATTCGTTGAAATTTGGTAGATCAAACCTAAGCTGGTTGAAAGAAGGTGAATATATTAGCTTACCATTATATTTTAAGAGTTGTTCTCCTTGGAATGAAGCATCCGGTAGTAAAGATACGGTATCTCGAGGGGCCACATCTGCCAGCGTCTTATTCTCTTCTTTCAAATCATCAATCATTGTCTTCAGATTCCCAAGTTCACTGTTCAAGATTTCTATCATTTCATCTTTCTCTCTCAACGTCTGCACGAGTTTCTCGTTTCTCACTATGTAATCATTTGCTAGTATATTGGCCTCCTTGACCTTTTGATTGGCTTCATCAAACAAAGAAACACTTAAATCTTCCATCTCCTGACTCAATTGCTCAATCTCCTTATCACTTGTCTCTTTGGCTCTTCGACTCACTATCATTTGTGACTTCACATCAACCAATTGCCTTCTCAGAGCAACGAGATCCATTTCAAGAGTTGAGGTCCTTTCAGTTTCTTCCATCAATTTCAACGACAATTGATTTATAATATCAACCTCAGTAGATTGTCTACCCTTCATGCTAGTATCCACAGCAATTATTTCAACATCAGCCTCCTTGATTTGCTGCTCCGGTGCAGCCTCTATGGCAACGGGATTCGACATTAGGGTATTGTATTTCACTGATACTGAATTATCAATAGACCTAACAGATCTATCTCCCAAGCAGCTCTTGATAACAACAGCTACTATAATAATAAGCTTTAACACGGCCGATAACCGAGGAGTTTGACCGTCTGCCATTCTTGCACAGCGTGACAGTTTTGGCCGGAAAATGCGTCTATGCCAAACGACGCGTCGATAAAAAGAGATGATTACGTAATGACATATTCCGTCTGCAATATCGGTAATCTCAATGGCAATTAGACTCTTTCTAAGGGTTGGAAAATGACGGTGTCCATTGTGGGGAAGGAATATACTCAATTGACCACAATAGATATTTAGTTACTTATGATCAAATCGGCTCTCAAGTCCATCTTAGTATTTCCGATCAAAAATAGGACCAACTTTATCATATCTTCCACTTTACTCACTATCTCAAGCTCGATATTTATCCAACAAAGATCGTTCAATATGACCACTTTTATCCCTCCTCAACAGCCTCCAACTTGGAATCACACTCCTGAGAGCATTCTGCTTGAAACTACGGGCCTAATCAAAGAGGCTAAGGAAGCTGATGACTCAATTGCTTCCTTGTTTGATGATGCCTCGATTCAAACCGTGATCAAACCAATTGCTGATCTTGAGAATACTCAAGCAGGCTTAACTAATCAATTGACTTTTTATCAGCATGTCTCTGCTTCAAAAGAACTACGAGATGCATCCACCGAAGCAGATGAGAAATTCAGAGCTTTTTCAATTGAATCGGGTTTGAGAGAAGATGTTTACAAGACCATTAACAAAGTTTATAACAATACCCAAACAGATGATGGATCATTGGATCCTGAGACAAAACGTTTCATCAGCAAGATCAACAAGCAGTACGAAAGAAATGGTCTTGCCTTACCTGAGGAGACAAGAGAGAAGGTGAAAGAGCTCAAGCAAAAATTGTCTAGTCTTGCCCTCAAATTCTCGAAGAATTTGGGTGAAGAAACTGAATATATTTTATTCACAGAAGATCAACTCAAAGGTGTTTCAAAAGATGTGGTTGATCAATTTAAGGTAATTGAAGAAGAAGACGGTACTAAGAAGTATAAGATGACCTTCAAGTATCCTGATTTGTTCCCTGTTTTAAAATACGCTTCAAATTCGGAGACTAGAAAACTGGCATTTTGTGGAGATCAAAATAAAGTTCCAGAGAATGCTGATATTTTGACTGAGGCAGTTAAATTGAGAGCTGAGCTTTCACAACTGTTAGGATATAAGAACTTTTCAGAGTATATTCTTGAAGAGAGAATGGCAAAGAATCCAGCTGCTGTTACTACCTTCCTTGATGATTTGAAGTCAAAGCTCAAACCTCTTGGAGAGAAAGAATTGGCAAAACTAAAAGATTTGAAAAACAGAGACCTAAAGGAGCATAACTTACCTGAAGATTCCGGTTATTATGTCTGGGATCATAGATATTACCATACCAAGATGTTAGAGCAGGACTACCAGGTTGATGAAGGCAAGATTGCTCAATACTTCCCAATGCAAAACACCATCACAAAAATGTTGTCAATTTATGAAACAATTTTTAACTTGAAATTCCAAGAAATCTTGAAGGAAGACAAACTCTACAACACTTGGCATGAAGAAGTTAAACAATTTGCGGTTTGGAAATTGGATGATCCATCGGACCCTGAATTTGTTGGTTATATTTACTTTGATTTACATCCACGTGAAGGTAAGTATGGTCATGCTGCAAACTTTGGTATTTCTCCAGGCTACACAGATGTTACAACCGGTAAGAGAGTTTACCCAGTGACTGCCCTTGTTTGTAACTTTACTAGAGATACCAAAGATAAACCGTCATTGTTGAAGCATGATGAAGTTGTCACATTCTTCCACGAATTGGGACATGGTATTCATGACTTACTTGGTAAAACTGCTTACTCAAGATTCCATGGAACTTCAGTCAGTTGGGACTTTGTTGAAATGCCATCCCAATTACTTGAATACTTCTGTTGGTGTGAAGGTCAGCTCAAGTTCTTATCTCATCATTATAAAACTGGTGAAGAATTACCATCTGATTTAATCTCATCCTTGATCAAGTCCAAAAATGTTAATGGTGCAATGTTCAATTTAAGACAACTACATTTCGGTATCTTTGATATGACATTACATACCTCTAAAGATGGTACTGTGGATATTGGTTCATTATGGAATGATTTGAGGGAAGATATTGCATTAGTCTCAAATGATGGAATCTCAACAAAAGGTTATGGCTCATTTGGTCATTTAATGGGTGGTTATGCCTCTGGTTACTATGGTTATTTGTGGTCTCAAGTTTTCGCTGCAGATATTTTCTACAGCAAATTTAAAGAGGATCCATTGAATACGAAGAGTGGTTTGGAATACAGAGATAAAATCTTGAGCAGAGGTGGTTCAAGGGATGAAATGGATAACTTGGTTGATCTATTAGGTAGGGAGCCGAATTCTGACGCATTTTTACAAGAATTAGGAATATCAGAGGTTTAAATCATCCTCCTTTTCTAAATAAAGATAGAATCAAGCATTAATTGGAGCAGTAGATAACGTATGGCCTAAAGTTTGTATATAGCTTATCCCTCACAGATATTGGGAGATATATTGTTGTATTTTTGTCTTCAAAATCAGTCTCTGAATATTTCACGTCTCCAAAGTAGTCTATCTTCAAGCATTCTAATCCCTGTAATTTCCTTATGTTTGTTCTATTCAATGGTTTTAATAGAAAGCATATAACTGCCAGGCATCTCAAACTAGCTGGGAACACTATCGATTCTACTTTTAAACGCTTGGGAATGTGAACTTCTAGACTAAGTAGGTTCTGCCAGGCAAAGCTATAAGCCGGTTGTGTCAAGTCACACTTGAGAAGTTGTAACTGGGGAGTTGATGAAACGCTAGGTGGTTCTTGGGATTCTGTATACCAAACTAACCTTCCAAGACTCTCCATTAATGGGACATGTAACTTTATCATCTTCCGTCTCTTATAGTCTACTGTCAGATAACTTAGAAATTTAGGAAGAACTAAGGCTTTATAGCTACCAATAATCTCAACGTCTTCCAACACCAATTCTCTTAAAAAGGGAGGAAAAGCATCACCATTAATGGATCCCTTGATAGTTGCCCTAACTAGTGATAGCTTCTTTAATTTCACTAGTTCCTTGATATTTTCTGTAGGGAAGTCGATTCTGTGAAGACACAATTGTTGGAGAAATGGCATTTCCTCAGACATAAATTTGAATAAGTCATCTTTCTTTGTGAGTGGACCAATTAGCGAAAGACTGGTGAGATACTCATACTGAAATGGAATCCCATTGAAATCGGGGTTTAGCCTGCTTGGTTTTTCAAGCACAGACGTCATAGGAGAAGAGGAGTCCCTGTCTCCTCTGTGGCTGAACGAGGCAGCATATACTGAACTAGGATCCCAATACTCCCTTCCTGGATAAAGTCCGTAGCACTTGGGATGGTCTGAGAGAAGTAATGAATATATTTTAACGCTAGCCACTTTATATTTTGAATCAAAGTCTTCTAGTCGGTTCCTATCTAGTACCTTTAGACAAAGTTGCAAGTGACATTCATCCGTAAATAACTTCCTGAAATTAGTCATTCCTTCTAAAATTGAATCTGTTACTTTAACAACTTTTGAATTCTTCAAGCATCCTGGAAGCATATTTGAATCCACTCGAGTATTAAGTGTCAGAACCCTTATTGGAATTTGAAGTTGAGTCAATAAAAAATATTCTTGTGCATTGAATCTAATTGCCCTTAAGTCTTCATGATCACTAAATGGATTGCTGTCTAAGTAATATTTGATTTTGGGTGATGGCATCTCCGGATTGAGGGATACTGCTGACGCTACAACATCCCTAATTATCTCATTCAAATCTAACCAGTGCACTAGCAATCTAGTTGGAATAAAAGTAACTACATTGTACTGAATTTCTCTAGGAAGCTCTCGGTATATACTAGCAATACTCGTCATCTACCTAGCTCCTTTTGAAAACAGTTTCTCTTTTCTAATAATGAAAAGGGGGATGACACTTTGTAGCGAAATTCTTCACGCGCTTATCCCTCCTCCTTATAGATTTTTAAAAGATTAACAAATTAGATACACATATTAGAAACAAAGTGAGGGAGAAGAAACGATAAAAACAGAATATTGCTCTGGAAAGTTGGGATGCTATAGCTGTTCTTGGTCTGTATTCTTTGATCTCCTATTAATAAAAGCCAAACCAGGAGTGTACTTGGCGTACATATCATCCACTTCTTCCAATGTTAATCCTTTAGTTTCTGGTACAAAAGCGAAGACAAAGAAAATGGAAAACAGCATACAACCAAAGAAGACATAGCCATAAGCAAAATGGATAGCAGATGTAATGAAAGGAGTAAAGAATGCAATCAAGAATCCCCACATCCAGTTTGCACCGGTTGCAACAGCCATTCCTTTAGATCTGATTCTCAATGGATAAGTTTCGGAGACAACAACAAACACTCCTGGGGCCCAAGTGGTGGCAAAGAAGAAGATAAAAATACAGGTAAATACAATCATAGCATCTCCCGCAGGTTTAGATGTTGGTTGATCGTATCCATTAGGGTATAACCTTGTAATTCCGATCGATGAAAAGATCATTAAACATATAGTCATACCTATTGATCCTCCGATAAGTGTCTTTCTTCTACCAAATCTTTCAATGACAGCAAATGAAACAAAAGTTGAAACAAAATTAACCACGCCCAAGATGATTGATGTTTCAAAGGCATCTTCCAAACCAACAGATTTGAAAATTGTTGTTCCATAGTAAAAGAAATAGTTACATCCCGTTAGCTGTTGTAATGATTGTAACATCACCCCAACAATTATTCTGTAAAAGAGTTTTGGTTGGCCTTTAATCAATTCCATCCAAGAAACTTGACCTGCAATTTTTTCCTTTTCAATTGATGAACAAATCATGTAAATTTCATCGTCAACAATAGGATCCTCCAATGAAACTCTGTTAACATTAGCAATTGATCTTTTGGCGTCCTCAAGGTTTCCCATTTCAGCCAAATATCTAGGTGATTCTGGCATCAAGGTCATTCCAAACACCAACAAAAGAGCCCACAAAAAGCATAATCCTAAAGGAACTCTCCATTGAGCAGAGCCTGAATAACTCTTTGTACCATATGTACAACAATAACCTAAAAAGATACCAGCGGTGATCATCAATTGAAAGCATGAAACTAAGATACCTCTGATTTGTTTAGGTGAAGTTTCAGAAATGAACATTGGACTTAAAACTGAAACTGCACCAACTGCAAATCCTGAAATAATCCTACCAATACAAAACTGAACCCAGGAAGAGACTGATGAAATTTGAATTGTAATTCCAATGACATAGACAAGCATACAGGCCGTTAAACCTTTCTTTCTCCCATATACATCTGCCAAATTAGTCAATGTCAAGCCTCCTAAACAACAACCAATATTGAAAATTGCAACTATCAATCCAACTCTAACATTTGTGAAATAATAGTCCCCGTTACTACTTCTCAATCCAAACCTGGTTTTGAAATCAGGCATGTTAACAAATCCAGAGATTGTACCTGTATCCCATCCAAATACAAATCCACCAAATGCAACCATTGAGCATAGCATTCCAACCCAAAGATAAGCAGACTTGTTAACATTTTCTGCTGACATAGTTGATAGTTCAAAAGTTTTACTGGAAGTTCTTCTCAATCGTTCATCAGTAACTGAAATATTTTCAGAAATGGAAGCATCAAATGCTGGAACCTCAAAAGTTTCGGAAATTTTATTGAAAGCCATCTTAGTGAAAAGCCAATGAATTATATTAAGAAAAAGAGGTTCTCGACTGAGAAATAGGGAAATAGGAGGTTGGGGATGAATTTATAGTAAACTTTTGAACAGCAAGATGGAGGAAACAGAACACAGATAATTCCAGTGGTAGAAGGTACCGCATCTGATAAACTTACACTTATATTGTTCTGGTTTCCACTAGTTACATTAATTAAGATTGTATCCTAGCTTTGGAGGGTAGAGAAAGCTTTCTCTTTCTACCCCGAACAGAACCAAAAGCTTAATAGAATAGACATGTTCAGAGATTTATCCTCTTTCATGGATTATGAGTCAGCACTTACATAATCAGAAATCTATCACTTGTGCACTGCCACGTTATTACCTTGGAAATCAGTCCATTTTATAAGAATAGAGGGGGGTTAAAAAGCACTTTGAAGTATAAAGCTACGTAGATAAGAATAAAATAGGTATCTCAAGATGGAATATTATGAGATTGTATCAATTTAACTGAAATAGAAAGACATACAGTAAACATATTTTCAGATTGAAAACAAAAAAAGAATCAATCCTTTGAGGAATCTCTACCAAAGAATGTCGACTTGAACCAGTCCATACAAACTAAGATCTTACTTCTTGTACCCAACATCATATTGACATATGCCAATCTCCAGAACAAGAAAGTGAATTCACCACCCCAAGAAATTGATGACCAGCCACCAATTGCCAAATCAGCAATTGCTCTTTCATCACCAATATAAGCCATTGTACCTTGATGTTCATATTCAAATGGTTTCAAATTTTCTTTGAATTTGATGATACGTCTAGCATATGAATCGGCTTGTGCATTATCTGCTGATTGATCCCTTAAGTATTGTAAATCATCAATCTTGGCTAAAGTATTGAAATAACCAGCCAAGAATTCACCTTGTTGATTTGCAACTTGAGCAGTTGGAACATTCTTGGTAAATGTACAATCACCTAATGCATAAATTGAATCATCACCATCCAACTTGAAATATTCATTGACTAATAAACCACGTCTTGCAGTCTTTTGTTCTTCAACTTTGGAGGATAATTTTTTGGTAACTTCTCTTTGAGTATTACCACCTGCCCAAACTAAAGTTCCATAAGGTAAAACAACATCAGTTGTTGAACCATCAGCATTTTTACGAGAAGCATAAACGTTTTTGGCATCAACTTTTTTAACCATGGTATTAACTTTCAAATCAATACTCATTTCTTTGAAGGTATCTTGAGTGAACTGGATCAATTTTTTATCAAACATATTTAAAACATTTGGCATTGCTTCAACTAATGAAACATCAACCTCTTTTTCAATATTTGGAATCACTTTACTTAAATCTTGATCGATGAAATCTTTGATTTCGGCAGCCAATTCAACACCTGTTGGACCACCACCACAAACAATAACATTCAATAAACGTCTTCTCTCTGGAGAGCCTTCAGGTAGTAAACGGGAAGCTTCAATTGCATTAAACAATTTTGCACGAACAGCAGTTGCATCATTTGCTTCTTTTAAATATGAAGCATATTCAGGAATACCAGAGATACCAAAAGTATTAACGGTTGCACCAACTGCATAAACAAGATAATCGTATTTCAAAGTTGCGACAATTGGTTCATGTTCTTCACTTGTGAAAGCATCACCAAGATGTAATCTTTGAGATTTATGTTCAATTGTAACTTCTTTCTTCAATGGATCAATATCGCGTGCAGCGGCTTCATAATAAATAACTTCACCAGGGGTTTGAGCAGCAATCGATCTAATTGGGTCACTAATGGACTTAACATCAACAGTACCTGTTGGAACAGAAGGTAACAAAGGAGTAAATAAGAAATAATTTCTTGGAGAAACAATTGTAACATTATATTGTGATGTATCAAGGCTTCTTAAAAATGAAACTGCACCCCATCCTGAACCAAGAATAACAATTGATTTTTTGGTATTACCATTTGATTTTAAAGCACTTTGTGGAATCTGTTTTGAAGGATTTGTTTCTCTATAAACTTCATAAGCTAAGTAACCTAGAAATCCAGCACCACCTAATAGAACGGATCTAAAAGTCCATTTTAAAAATCCAGCCTTTTGAGGTGGAGTTGGAGTTGAAATTGTTGTCTCTTGCTTAAAGGCATTCTTTGAATTGGAAAACAATCTTCTATTACCTGATGCAACAACAAATTGATGTGCTGGTAATCTTCTTAATGATAAACGAGCCAACATTTTTTAATGTCAATGGAAACAACCAAAAAGAAAGAAAAGGTCCAAATTCAAAAAAAAAAAAAATTCCAACAGAATTTAGGAAGAAGAAAAAGAAAAGGTTTCAAAAAAAGAGTTCAAGATTTGCGAACTATATCAACCAGTTTTCCAAAAGCCACTATGATGATGATGATAATGATTAATGAATAAAATTTCCTTCTTATTGTAGCAAAAAAAGGAAACCAACCAGTAACTAGCAAAGGAAAGTACAGGATAGTTAGGTTTAAACAAACCGAAATCTAATAGCCTTTTTCTCACCCAATCGGTGGAGAGGGAGTTCCGCGTCAATGAGACAGATGAGAGAGGCTGCTGCGGCGGGCAGCGGCTGTCGCATCTCCGTTTGTGTGACACGCGCGCGAAGAAGCTGCTGTGGGTCCTGTGAGTTCTCGGGACTGAGAGAGAGACGACGAGATGGGACTAATGTTTGGGAGTCGGATCTAGAGAAGGATGGGGGGTTGAGTTCCGGATTTGGATAGATTGCCGGTTGACTTTCTATTCGGTATAGATTCTATTTATATTTTTAGTTTTTTTTTTTTTTGATTTTGATTTAGCTAATTGGTTTAATAACCATTAATGCAATTAGAGATCTGACGATCTCACCTGCAGTTTGAGTTGTTAATTCACCGAAATCAAATGGGGGTGAAACTTCACTAATATCCGCACCAACAACTTTCAAACCTTCCAGTCCATCCAAAATTTGTAATGCTTCCCTTGATGAAAATCCACCAGGTTCAACTGTTCCTGTTGCCAATGCAAATGCAGGATCCAATACATCAATATCAAATGTGATATAGGTATATGAATCTCCAACTCTTTGTTTAATTTTATCAACAATTCCTTGAATTCCAATCTTATCAATATCTCTTGACATAATTTTTGAAAATTTGGATTCTGTTGAATCTCTTTTTGGATCATTTGGTTCTTCATACCAACCTCTTAAACCAACATGAATATTTGTATCTGTTAAATATCCCTTTTGATATGCCCAATAAAGAAATGTGCCATGGTTTAATGCAGCATATTCAGTAACATTTTGATTCATATAATATGGATCAACTGTATCCAAATGCGAATCAAAATGAATAACACTAATTTTACCATATTTCTCATATGCAGCTTTAATACTTGAAAAAGTAATTGTATGATCACCACCAAGAGTCATTAATCTTGGTGAGTCATTTGGATTTTTATCACTTGTTTTATGTTTTAAAGTTGCTCTTTGAGCACGATATAATTGGTCCAATGCAATTCTATTATCAATTGGTGTCATTGGTGCATTTCCGCAATCCACAATTTTTGCCCAATTATTAAAAACATTAAACCCAGGTCTAAATGGGGAATATGTTGCACCTAATCTTCTTGTACCTTGTCTAATTCCATCAGGTCCAAATCTTGCACCAGGTCTATATGAAACTCCCGTATCATATGGTGCTCCAACAATTGCAATATCAAATTTAGATTCTGATTCTGGATTGAAACACCCAGACTCTAAATCTGTATGTGCGAATGATAAAAATCCACTTAAAGCATTACCATGATATCTATCCATTCTACCAGGATAAATATCCGATGTATCATCTTTATCAGGATATGAAATCTTATTGGATGTTAATCTCTGTAAATGTAATGGTAATGAATCAGTTTCAATTAATTCATCATCATCTTCGTATTGATAATATGCATCTAAGAAATTAAATTTCGAATTCTCATATTTAACTATATCTTCAACAGAAACTAATGGTTGATAATTAATTTCTTCATTGGTTAAGTAGCTTTGAATATCGATACTTAATGAATCAATTGACCAAAATAAGAATGTAAATGCCAATAGTTTGGATTTTAGAAACATCATAGTTAAGTAACTATGACTATTCTCAAATGAATCTCTCCTTCTTTAAGCTTTTTTATTGCATATTCCAATTAAATACTAGAAGAAATTGAGGATGATGATAGTGATCTTCGAGGGAAGAATCTTAGATAAGGTTTGAACTTTATTAGGAAAGAACCGCTTGAGATGGGCAACAATAGGGCAAGAAAATCCGATGTTGGCTTATGTAAACATTGTCTTTCAGTATGTATAAATACATAAGAAATAATGAAAAACAAATGAGGCGATCCGGTGGGTGTAGTTATTGATTGCTTGATACATTGCTATATAAAGATGTGATTCATTTCTATTTACCTACAACAACTATACCATCAACATGCAAATTGCATAGTTTTATCTCCCTTATAGTCGATCGACCCCGTTGCTCTCCCCCGCTAAATCGGCCATGACTAAGATTTTGACTGCCATTAATAATTACTGTGCATTCAATGTCTCCAAAAAATTTAGACAAACTGGGTTTTCAATCTAGCATTAAGAGGGTATAATCTTACGTTAATAATAACCGGTTATTCAATTAGGCTGGAATCATTAGTATCTAATCAAAAGTCTGGTAGCCATCACCTCATCACATTCATTTAATGACATCAACTTCGCTTCATCAATCACCGATGGGTGGTGGAGGTGGCTCATCTTTCTTGAATCAGTCAGAGAGCATAAGTACCTTATACATTAGGAATTTGAATGAAAAAATATCAAAGGATAAACTGCGAGAAGCAATAACAAATCTCTTTTACTCGTATAATTTAAGGGTTAGAAATATATCAATCTTCAAAAATCTACAACTTCGAGGTCAGGCATTTGTGACTTTGGATTCACATGAAGATTGTATTCGGGCTTTGGATATTTTAAATACTCATTCTGTATTCAATAAACCAATGGATATGTATCTTGCAAAACAGAATAGTGATTTTGCAGTTCAAAAATTATTGAATGGATCAACTGATACTTCATATAACCAGTACATTGAAGAACAAAAACCAATACGGCTTGTCCATAGACAGGAAAGAAATACAAAATCAGGAGGTCAAATAACTACTAAGAGACCAAGAGGAGATGATTCAAATGAATTCGATCCAACTTCTAAGAAACAAAGAATAGTAAATGATCCTTTATTGCCACCTAATAAGATCCTAATTCTAACTAATTTACCTGATAATGTATCACAAGATCAAGTCAAGGAAATATTTGCTGGTTATTTTGGATTTTTCAATGTGACTTTGGTTAGTTCACGTCATTTAGCATTGGTTGAATTCAATTCAGAAAGAGATGCACAGTTATGCGTTAATCAATTAGGACGAATAGTTCAAGTTGACGGAGGTAATGGTTCTTTAAACTTTGCCAAAAAATGAAAGCTTCGCCCCACCACTACAAACCAAAACTCGTTCGCAAAATATAAAGGTTACAGGTTATTTTTTTTGTCTTACTTTTCACTTATTTTTCTTTTTTTTTCCATTAAAAGATTACCACTTATATATATATATATTCATTAAATATAACACTTGGATTATTATGTACAAAAATTAAACACTGTTTCCTGGTTTTTTAATATTTTCCATATAAAACAGTCTTCATTGCAGTAAAGAATGAATCTTTGACTTGCCCCCCTCTATTAACATCCTCAACAATTCTTGAGTAATAATTAGGTTTACCCTTTGGATGTAACAATTTTGCTCCAATTGGATAAGCATCCTTCCATTTATTTTCTGAAATATTTTTTAATGATAAGTATTGTTGTGCTAAAACTTCAGTTGTATATAAATCATTCTTATAATCGGCAGGACCATCATTCTCAGGCCACACATAACTTTTCAATTTCTGAACGTCAACTTTAACCACTTTCTGTTGTCTTTTAGATTCTTCTAACTGTTCTTCAGCAACAGATTTTGGAACTGGTAATCCACCAATTGCACAAAATCTCTCTATTTGAACATGTTTGAATGATGCATATCTTTTAACCTTATCATTTGGAATCTTCTCCAATAACTTCACTATCTTCTTAGCGGAATTTGATACTAGTTGTTTTGAAGACATTTTGGTTTGGTGATGTATATAGAGAATTGGCAATATCAGTAATGATCTCTTCCTAATCCCTATCTAATATTATCTTTCAACCGTACAATATCAAATTTGGTCAAATTTTTTGAGCCTGTGAAAGATTGCATCCTTACACCTCTTAAATGTCAACTTACTGGTGTAAAGATGAGATTTGTCCTATTACTTATCCCTCTTTTTCATCCCTTCTTTTCAATGCTTAAAAGTTGTACTTGTATAGTCCAATGGACCCAAATCTATCACTTCTTAGTGCCTGCTGTTGATTTAC
The DNA here is from genome assembly GCA_030567935.1 of Ogataea pinus. Lineage (NCBI taxonomy): Eukaryota > Fungi > Ascomycota > Pichiomycetes > Pichiales > Pichiaceae > Ogataea > Ogataea pinus. Next base: position 64,069 of record JAJLSY010000022.1, read on the forward strand.
AGACGGATTGAACCATCTATTTCCTGGATCCAAACAAATATCTTCACCTGTTAATCCATCAAAAAACACCTTTCTGGATTTCAAATGTGCGTCATTGATCGCTGAAACAAACAATGAATTAAGCTCGACAACTCTTTTGATCTTACAAATGTAAATTTTCTCCGATCCATTGGACCAATACAAAATGTCTGCCTGCATAGCCAGTCTGTGTAGTTCATCTTCATTTGAGCATTCATATGCTTGAATCTCTGGCTTGTACATAAATTCAAAATCATCTGGATTAATCTCCATCATTGTAGGCTTACCAAGAATTGGATATTCTGTTGGTTTTAACAACTGATGTCTTTCAATATACTCATTAGCATACCAGGTCAATAATTTATTATAACTGTCTTTTGATTGGAACCCCTTTTGTATTTGAATTGTTGTATATCTTTTTCGAACTATATCCTTAACTCTGTTTAAAACAATTGATCTATAGTATGATTGCCTTTCACCACTTAAATCACAACTTTTCAAGAATCCCTCCAAAAAGGCGTCATCCTGATCCAATCTATGCTTTGCACTTGTACGAATATACAAAGGTCTTTCAGTTGTCTCATAAATCAAAGGGTGCGAGTAACTACAAGATGCAATTTCACTAAAATTTTTAAACTCATAAAACATTAAACTGATTCTATTAAAAGTAGAAGAAGAAGAAATAAAGATACAATCGCCATCATTTGATTGAAGGGAATATTTGCCATCTCCCTTCTCTTTTATACAATTCCTAAATTAACAAATTCTGTTGGAATGTATCCCTCTTTTCCACTAAAAGTGTATCCCTCTTTTTTTTTTCTGCCTCCCATTTGCCACCCAGGAATTTCTATTGTTCTGACATTATGGAAATCAGTCTATGATCAACCGTCACATTTAGGTTGACTAACTGTCTATTGATTAACTCAACCATCTCGAAACTTTTCTTCATTGCTTCATCCCAGTTATAAGTTCCCAAATCATGATTGATAACCTCATCTCGAAGTCTAAAACTCTCCAATATGGCATTGATCATCTCACCAGAGATGTAAAACTCATCGCATTCGAAAGCATCACTGACACTCTTCAACCTGAATGAAAAAAGGGATAAATTTTTAACAATCTCAATTCGCTTAAACATCCCAACTCGTAAATGTGGGGCCATGTTGTCGTTGGGGAATTTCAGCATATCCAGAATTGCTTCATTATATGACCACATTGCATCTTGAAGTTCATCACTTGTAATTGTTTCAGCAATGGTCCCCAATTCTGAATTCTTCTTTTGATGTGCAAAATATATTGATCCCCAGTCGGTTATCTGTAAAATTGTATTTTCACTTGCCGAATAAACATTATTTCCATCAACTTTCTTTTCGTGAATTTCTTCACCTGCTAAATCAAATGGATAATAGACCAAATTTACATTAATTATATCATCATCCTCATCATTCTCATTCTTTTTTGAATCTTGATAGAAATTAGAAAGGCATGGGATATCACTCAACTCTTCAGGGAAATATTGATCGATATAATGTTGTTCATCAACTTGTTCAAAAGAGACCTCCAATTTCTCAATCGTAAACTCAAAAGTGTCATTCAATAGTTCTATTTTCGGTCTAACCCATCTATCAATTGCTTCATCTATATCCCAAGCCGATAGTCCTCCCAGATTGGCAAATCTTAAATTCACAACCTTCTTGTTCTGGCGAAGAGATCCAAATTGTTTTGGATCTATTATCTCACTGAATTGATCCAATATTTCTTCACTTAAAAATGAAGGTATTTCTTCTCCTCCGCCGTCACTAACAAACTTTATAAACTTCTCCCTTGAATATCTCATCAACTCTTCCATATAACAATGATCAACAATCAACTGGGTCAAAAAAAACGGCAAGTCATTTGAATTTATACTCTGCAAATTATAGAACAGCTCCGCATATCCTTCAAAGCCATCCACATATATTCCAATTTCTGGTCCCAGAATCATCTTTAAGAATAATGCATTCTCCCCAAATAATCCATCTTCTCCACCTCTTTTAAAACTTTCATAATCGGTGTCTATGAAGTCAACCTCAAACCTAACATCAATTTGCTCATCCTTACGAAGTCTCTCCTCCATTTGAATCGCCAATGCCTCTTTCAAATCAGGAAAACCCATATCATTAGACTCAAAATAAATGGGTATATGCAAAACCACATCATCCAATGGATGCGAAATATAGTATCGCAATATCTCACTAGGAATATATTTGTGTCTCACATAACTGTTATGAAGTTTTATCAACATCCCAGGAAACGATACTATCGAACCAATCGCAACCATTAATGCAAGAATCTTGAACAGATTACCTATTGAGCCACCACCACTGGAATTTTTCGAGTTCTTCTTAGCTCCGTTACCATTGGCAATATGTCGGATATTGGTGTCAACTGAATCATCTTCCCCAAATCGTGACTCGGACATCCCACCAAAGAGCACAATCACAGATCAATATTTACTCACCTTAGAATCTATAGAATGAATCCTCTATATTCTGATTAAAATCCTGTTCCCCTGTCCTTCTTTCTTGTTTTGAAAAATGCACCTCCGATTGTGCACAGCCTTTTGTTAGGATACGGCAAAAAAAATTTAAGTTTCTTCAATTTCTTCATGTATTAGGTTTACATCTTCATAGTAGCCATTGATCAATACAGTATGTCGGGACCTAGACAACCTGATAAGGAAGAGATTGAGGCTGAGACAGAGAAATTCAAGTCGACTCCAACCCCACAGTTACAAGAATCCATCTATGTTCATACAGTCTATAACGATATAGCTACACATTTTTCTCAAACGAGATATAAACCATGGCCAATAGTGGCTAATTTCTTGGAAACACAGAATGAATATTCAATTGGTGTTGATGTTGGTTGTGGGAATGGTAAGTACTTGAATATCAACCCTAATTTATATATAGTTGGCTCTGATTATTCCACGGGTTTGATATCCCAAGCCAAGTCTCTTCATCAGCTTGAAAATTCGAATGATATGTTAGTTGCTGATGGATTAAGTCTACCTCATGAAGATGAAAGATTCACATTTGCTATTTCTATTGCCGTGATCCATCATTTTAGTACAAGAGAGAGAAGAATTCAAGCCATTGGTGAAATTCTTAGGGTTTTGGGAAAAGGTGGTAGATTGTTGGTTTATTGTTGGGCTCTTGAACAGGAGAATAGCCGACGTGGGTACAAAGAAGGTGGTGAACAAGATGTATTAGTTCCTTGGGTTTTACCTGTCAAGCAGCCTAAAAAAGTGAAGGGTAAAAAGAAGGGTGAAGCAGAGCCTGAAGAGGAACAAGCTGAATCATCAACTGTCGCTCCCCCACCACCACCACCGGAGACCAAGATGAGATTCTATCATTTATACAAAAAGGGTGAATTGAATGAGGATTGTGAAAGTGCAGGTGCAGTCGTGAAGGATTGTGGATACGAAAGAGATAACTGGTGGGTCATTGCAGAGAAGCTCTAATTTACCATAAGAAAAATTTAGATAATGAGAAAAATATACTTTAATATTTGGTTTGGTATATATATATGGAGTAAGGAGATGATATAAGAATAAATAATAAAAAATAATGTAAGAGCTAGACACTAAATTTGCAATAGACAAAAGGAGGCACGGATATAGTCATAAATGAAAAACGAATCACAATACAGATAGTCCGGACAAGAGAGTAAAACAAGTATATCAAAAATATTGTTGTGGAAACAAAAACACAAACATAACTAGAAGTGTGTATTTGACTGCTTGCAAAAGAAGACACAGTGGTTCTTGCAAACTAAACTGCTCTAATGTAGATATTCGTAACTTAATATGTTCACCTCTTTTTAAAAACAAAATTTCAGCACTTGTTTTCTTTTTCAATCAGGTATAGTTTTTTTCTTTTTTTTTTTGATCAATAGGACAAGGTATTACCTGGAGAAGAGTTTGCGTAGGTTAAAGCAGCTGTTCTTCTCTCATTTTTACCTTTCTTCATCAATTGTTTCAAGGCAACACTATCCAAAGGATCTAACAATTCAAAAGAGCATAGAAGTTCTTCAGATACACTCATAACAGCACCCCAATTATCAAATTCACCACAATAATTTGGAGCTGAAAAAACGGTAACTAATGATCTATCATTGAAGAATTCATAACCATCTTCAACAACCATGTGTGCTCTAACAACTAAATCAAATTGGAATTTGTTTAAGAATTTATTGATTGCAACCTTATTAAAACAATATGAAACACCACGTTCATTATCTTCCCATTCATTGGGTGTATCTGCTGGATCAGACCATAATAAATCGTTCAATAATCCAAAATCTGGGACATCTGTTGGTCTCTTAATGTTTCTAATTTCATCCATTGAATTTAAAACTGGTGATAACCCACCATGGACACAGAATATTTTGGATGCAACAATTGCTGATATTGGTAAAGTATTAAAAGTATCAATGAAGACTTTCCAAGTTTTTAAGCTTGTTCTTCTTTTACATTCATCATAAAATCCATAAGCTCTTGTAATTTGTGCACATTCATGATTTCCTCTCAAGAGAAAGAAATTTTCTGGATATTTAATCTTATAACATAATAATAACAGGATTGTTTCTAAAGATTGTTTACCTCTATCAACATAATCACCAAGGAATAGATAATTTGCAGCTGGTGGGAATCCACATTTGGTGAATATTCTTATTAAATCACTATATTGACCATGAACATCACCAACGATTTTAACAGGTGCACTTAATTCAAGTAAAGTTGGTTGTGAAAGAAATATTTCTCTTGCTGTTGAGCAAATCATTGCAATTTCACTATTCTTAAGACACACAGATTTGGTTCTCTTACCTGAATATCCAGCATCCAATAACCTTTGAATCAGGTCTTCAATATTTAATGAATCCCCTTGCTGTTGTTGCTGATTTGTTATTTCTATTGGTGTTCTTGAAGAATTTTCATTATTCGATGGCGATCTACCTGTGACAGATATGGAAGATGTACTTCTTGCGGAGCTTGATAAGAGAGGTTGTTGTGGATGTTGTGATGATTGTAATGATGAAGGTAAAGAATTATTATTAGTTATTGATGATGATGTGAAGGATGAATTGTTATTTGTGCCATTATTATTGTTTGCATTATTATTGGAGTTGTTATTATTATTATTATTATTATTTTGATCATTATTGTTGATGTTGATATTTTTAGATGAATTGTTGGATTCAACACTTTCTCGGGCCAATGGACTCCCACCTAAATTGGGGCTAACACCTGTTGAATTATCATGTTGATTATCTTGAGGAAGTGGTATTTCAGTCAATGAGGAACTATGATGATGGGTAGCGTTGAAAGAATTTGAACGCCTCTTTGGAGTACCATTACCATCCGGATTTAAAGGTATCGAAGAAGTTGAATTCATTCTCAAAATTGGGGATTTAGGAGCCATGTATATCATTGAAGGAGGAAGCTTTCCATAGTCTTCTTCACCACCGTCTATCTTGATTTGAGGGGTTGTTGTTTCTATCACCTCACCATCGACATTCTCTTCATCATTTATATAGTCATATTTGTAATCATTATCATCAATGTTCAGCTTCTCAAGATCATTATTTAATTCATTCATTGATTTATTGGAGTTTCTTCTACTAACCATTGGTGAAGAAGTCTTGTTACTACTATTTTCATTAAGATCTCTACCGGATTTTCTACTTCTAATAGATTTCCCAGACCTGACAGAAGTGCCGGTATCCGACCTCACAAACTGTGAGTTGCCCTTCTGTTTTGAAGGTTCATTACCCATTATAAAATATGCCTATTTCCAAAAATAGAATAGATATATAACAAGAATTGAAAAACACTTCTTGAATTAAACAGGAATCTCTTATTAATTACAAGACAAAATGATTTGAAAACAACTAGAAGAAAGAAAGAACAAGAAAAAAAAATTGTAATAATACCTATTACATATTCCCTCTCTTTGACTCAGTCAGTGAGGGAGTTCCATGCAGCAGCCTCTTTGGGAGGCACACAGCGTAATTTGCTGTTGAGGTGTGTGCGAACACCGCTGGCTGGCTGGCTGGCTAGGGAAGAGGTGAAGGTAGGGGAAGGAAACATATGGGGTAGTTATATATATAATTGTATGCTACGGTACTGGTGTGTATGATTGACTGATACATTGTAATCAATTGGGTCTTAATTTGGTCGATCAGCTTGACCAATTGCTCTGGATTGTTTATCATCGCTTCGTGCCTTTAATTTCTTTCCGGGGATCAAGGAAAGAGATTAACCTGCTGAAATATATATATAGTTATTACAAAGATTCATAAACAGTAGAGGTGATTAATTGCATGATTGCTAACCTGTATATGGGGTTGGTTTTTTTTTTTTGTTTACTATTTTTATACAGAGATATACTTTATGGTATGTTGCCCCAGATTTCACACCCTCATTGTAGGACAATTAGGAATGACTAGTCGGTGACTCGGCTAGTGATCACAGAATGGCCGTTCCGTTTAAGATTTTTCATTCCATCCATAAAATATTTAGTCAACCGTAATTACTATGTTTATATGCATCTTATTACACGTTATTTTTGGTCTAAAAGATTCACATTGTTACCTCTTAAATTCCTCTTTCCTCTTTCAGCCACGTTTACTTTTCAAAAATTTAAGGGTCCTCGTCATACAAATTATTCAATTTGCCACACAACATTTCTCTCTCACGCTCACTCAGTTTTCCCCTCCTATGCATCATATATTAATCTTTGCAATTTAGCCCATTAGCATATCTCTACTTTTGTATCATAATTTTACCAAAATAAGACAATCTTAAAAAAGTATATTTCAATGTGCTAAGCTTTTAAGGGTTCTAAGCCTGTTTTTCGATATATACATTTTAGGCAGATCAGAATTTAAAATATCTGCTCTTTTTTTTGCTATTCTGCACCGTCTGATTTTTTCAATGAGAGTGACTTGCCTCTGTTTCCCTGTCACACTAACGCGGATCCTATCCCCGCTTCTGTCGCATCTTGAACGTGTTTGGTATCGATCTGTATGTATCTCTCCATCTCTTCAATACCGGTTCTTTTTTTTTTTTTTTTTATTTATATCCAAAGTGATACCGTAAAAAAATGAGTATTCAGGTGTAATTCTAAATAATGAGCTCTGTTGATAAAATTCAAGTGTCTAATGCACAGTTCTTCAACCAGCTGGATGATCATATCTGCCAAAAAAAATATCTTAGCATAATCAATTAATCTCCTGTACTGTAAAGATCGCCTTTAATTTTTATGTTTCAATAAATGGTTTGAAAAAATAGATCACTAACACCCAAGCCGAGACTCGAACTCGGAGTCTTTAGATTAGGAGTCTAACGCGTTAACCATTACGCTACATGGGCAAATTGGATATAAAAAAGGGGTGCCAGAATCCCGGTGATGCATTTCGGCCATAACAAAAATTCCGAATTTTTCCCTTCTCTTTTGTCCTATACCCCCTTTTCATTCTTTTGAACCTGGAGTTTTTTCCTGAGGAATAAACCTTTTCCTTAGTTTTCTTCGTGCTTCGATTTTGATTTGTAACGTGCGCGAAGACATCCAGTAGCAGTACGTAGTATATAGGTTAATCAAATTGATTTCGTATTAAAAAATTAAGCCAATAAACCCATTGCCTGTAGTTCTCTTCAATGTTCTCCTTATCGATTCTCGTTGTTAATTCTACTTTTTGTTACCCTTGTAAAGATCCCAAGTTACTGCAAGTAGTATATTGGTTAATAGCTTTGATTTCTTCTAGTAGATGGAAGCTCAGAAAGATCTCCGGTGTTTAATTCATTGCATTTTGAACTTTCATTAAAATCTCGATCGTGTAAAAAATGGAAATTAACAGTAATTAATTCTATAACTTTTAGATTATTCTCGGTTTTCCCTAATTTTAATCTCAACTTAGTCTTTTCATTTTCAGCTTTTTGGCTTCTTTTTCGTCATGATGGATAAATATTTGGACTGATTTTTAACTTAAAGATTCAAACCTTGTCGCTTTTCTAGAAAATCAATTCATTCAATTATCTATATATATATAAAGAAATTCTATACATTCTGTTTTCCATTCTTTCTTTGTTGCTAAATGGCATTACGTTTAGTTAGATATTCAAATCTGCTAAAAGTATAACCAATAAATGGTAAATCTTCTTTCGCATCGATACTTGCACCACCATTTTTTTTGATTAATTCTCTTTCTTTTGCAGCTTGTGCCAAAGCTGGAGAATCTGGAACATTTTCTAATTCATCAGTTGGGAAGAATCTTGTATCTGTGATTGATCTTAATCTTGGAATAAACGGTGCTTCAACATTTCTAATTTCATCCCAATTAACACCTCTAAAGAATGGATGTAATTTTAATTCATCAGCTCCACCAATTCTACCCAATCTATTATCAGCACCTGTTAATAATCTTAAGATTAGATCTTCAGCTTCTGGTGATAGATGGACATCTTCAGGGAATTGTAAAGTTTCTTGCCAATTAAGAATTTTTCTATAAGTTTCTTTTGGAGTTTCAGAACAAAATGGTGGCCAACCAACTAAACATTCAAACATAATTGCACCTAATGACCACCAATCACATGTTTGACCATACCCTTGATTCAAGAAAATTTCAGGTGCAATATAATCAGGAGTACCAACTGTTGAATAAGCCATTAATCTTCTTGATTTTCTCCAAGTTTGCATCTGTTGACGATTTGACATTGTTAAATTAATTGGATCAACCAAAACAGAATTCCTACCATTTAAATGTTGAGATTGAGAAATATTAAAATTTAAATTTGATGAAGAACCATTATTTTGTTCCAATAATTTTTTATAATAATTTGAATCATGAGTCTTATGAAAACCTGTTGATAATCCAAAATCTGAAAGTTTGATGTGACCTCTCATATCAATTAAGATATTATCAGGTTTAATATCTCTATGAATAAAACCTAATTTATGAACAGCTTCAATTGCCAAAACACATTCAGCAATATAAAATCTTGTAACATCTTCTGTAAAAATTTGCCATTTGATTAGCATTGTCATTAAATCTCCACCTGGTAAAAATTCCATAATTAAATAAAGATACAGAGGATCTTGAAATGAATAATATAATGAAACAACCCATGGAGAATTTGCATCTGCCAAAACATCTCTTTCAGCTTTAACATGAGCCAATTGATCTTTCTTATACATTTCACTCTTTAATAAAGTCTTCATTGCATAAATTTTTCCAGTATCTTTTTTTTGAACCAATCTAACTTCACCAAATGCACCTTTACCAATGACTTTAACAGTATGAAAATCATCCAAACTTAATCTTGTTCTACGTAACCTTAAAAATTGGGATTCATTTCTACCAAACACTTGTAATTCTCTATTTTTTCTCTCTCCTGAACTTTCAGTACCTAACCTTTGTTCAAAAGTTAATCTTCTTTGATTTCTTTCAATCGCATGTTCAATTGCCGTTTTATAATAGTGCTCCAATTTTAATTTAACAGCAGATGATTTATCTTGAGATTGCTTTGAAAACCATTCCGGATGACGATCAAATACAAAATATTCAGCAGCTGGTGGTTGTTGTTGCTGTTGAGGAATATTACCCATTTGAGGAGGTTGGAAAGATTGAACACTTTTCCTAAAATTTGACAGATTTGAATTACTGTTGTTTGCATTTGGAAGAGCATATGAAAATTCAGCTTGAGGCTGTAATTGTTGTTGTTGTTGTTGTTGTTGCTGAATCTTTTGAGGAGACATTAATGAAGATCTTGATGAAACAGGAGCAAGGTTTGCAGATCTTACACTTCTTGAAGGACTTGATGGAGGTTGCGCGTACATTTCAGCAAATTGAGAAGTTCTAGTTGGTGAAGATCCATAAAAGCCTTGTTGCTGTTGTTGTTGTTGGAGATGGTCATTTGATTTCACTGGTGATTGGTATTGCATGTTTGGAATTGAATTTTGAAAGATTGAATGCTGCTGCAGTTGAGGTGATCCAGAGATTTGGGAGACATCAGTTTGAGAATGTTGTTGTTTTAGATAATTGGTGCTGAATGGAACCACGGGATGCTGCGAATGATATTGTTGATGTTGTTGTTGTTGTTGTTGCTGTTGCTGATGTAATTGTTGCTGTTGGAGTTGATCTGCATAGTACTGTTGTTGTTGTTGATCCAGGTTTTGAAACTGGCTGGAGTGAACAGGAGACGGAGAGGAATGATGGCTAAAATTTCCCGCCTGATCTGAGGAATACATGTTGATTAGACGACAGCAAGCTATTACTCAGTAAAAAGCTACAAAATACCTTTTGAACCAAACACAATAAATGAATAAACTAACCACCCACCAAAGCTAAAACACGGTGTAGATTGGCAAGTTTACAAGATGGGACTCTCGAGAGAAAGGGCCTGATTATGGGCACGTGCAAGAAGAATGACAGAGAGAGAAAGAGAGCACGCGTCGACCGTCTCTCCCCGCTCCATAGTCGATCGACCTCCCCACACTACTATTAACTAAAGAGTGGGGGAGAGAGGGGAAGGAAGCACAGGATGCTATATTACGTATATAAGGGAATTTCGGAAATTATTATCTATTTCAGAGAAACCAAGAAAAGAAGAACAAGTGATGAATTGCTTTAATTTTAATGGGATGATTAATTTGTAAATAATGACTGTCAGCTACTATGTTCGATATGTATCATCATAACCAATTTGCATACCACATGATTGCAGAATAAATAGAATATATACAGTATCGATCGCCGGAGTTTTGATAACCGGAAAAACTCCAATTGTCACCGCATTAATTATCTACAAAGTGGCTTTTTCTGCTGATGGGTTTGTATGTGAATTGTTTCTTTGTCGGATGATGGAGAGAAGCGTCATGATCACCTTCAGTACCACCGTATACACATAATAATATTGTATTCTGCCTTTTTGCGTATATAACAAATACCTGGCTCTAATTCTTTTTTTTTTTTTCATCCTTGCTTTCTTTGTGTAGTTGTTAATTATATTCTTTTCTAATTACTCTTACTATTGCTATTTTTTTTACTACTATTACGTGTGCAATGTCCGATTTAAATACAGAGGTTGATGAGATTGTTAAATCTTTTGAGATTGGTGAAGAGACTTTGAGGGCTGGAGTTGATTTATTTATTGAATCTGCAAAGAAAGGTTTAGAGAGTGATTCTGATCATCATGGATTACCAATGATTCCAACTTTTGTCACTTCGATTCCAACCGGTTCTGAAAAAGGTGTTTTGTTGGCTGCTGATTTAGGTGGAACCAATTTCAGAGTTTGTTCTGTTCAATTGAATGGTAATCATACTTTCAATTTAAAACAACAAAAATCTCCAATTCCAATTGATTTGATGACAACAGATTCAGCAGATGAATTATTTGGATTTTTGGCAGGTAAAGTTGCATCATTCTTAAAAGAACATCATGATGTTAACGAGATTAAAACTGCTGATGATTATTTGAAATTAGGTTTTACCTTCAGTTTCCCTGTTGATCAAAAATCTCTAAATTCTGGTACATTAATTAGATGGACAAAAGGTTTTGATATTGATGAATGTGTGGGTATGGATGTTGTTGAATTATTACAAACGCATCTTGATAAATTGAAATGTCCTGTTCAAGTTTCAGCATTGGCAAATGATACCGTTGGTACGTTATTGGCAAGATCTTATACTGGATCAAATAAAGAAGGTACTACAGTTATTGGATGTATCTTTGGTACAGGTACAAATGGTGCATATAATGAAAAATTGGAAAATATCAAAAAATTATCACCAGAAATTATCTCTGATTTGAAATCAAAAGGTATTAACCATATGGTTATTAATACAGAATGGGGTTCATTTGATAATCAATTGAAAATTTTACCAAATACAAAATATGATCAATTAGTCGAAGATCTGACACCAAATAAAGGGTATCATATGTTTGAAAAAAGAGTTAGTGGAATGTTTTTAGGTGAAATTTTGAGACAAGTTTTGATTGATTTACATTCAAAAGGATTAATTTTGCATCAGTATAATGGCTATGAAGCATTACCTCATAGATTAAGAGCTGCATGGGATCTACCATCAGAAATTCTATCTTTGATTGAAATTGATGATTCAACAAATTTAAAAGCAACAGAGTTACAATTGAATCAAATTTTAAGATTACCAACAGAATTAAATGAAAGAATCATGATTCAAAAGTTAACTAGAGCAATTTCAAAAAGATCAGCATATTTAGCAGCAATTCCAATTGCTGCAATTTTAATAATGACTGAAGCTTTTAAAGGTCATAATATCGAAGTTGATGTTGGAGCAGATGGTTCCGTGGTTGAATTCTATCCTGGATTCAGAACAATGATGAGAGATGCAATTTCATTAACCCAACTTGGTTCAAAAGGTGAAAGAAGATTGCATATTCACATTGCAAAGGATGGTTCTTCAGTTGGTGCTGCCCTCTGTGCATTGAGTAAGCTATGATGTAATCACACCCTACCTCTCACACTATTACTATTTTATTACGTAATCCATATAGCTATCTACGCGATAAAAAAAAATAAAAATATTATGTAATCATTATGGCTGTTTGTTTGTTTGTTTTCTTCGGCTAAAAAAAAAATTAGAGAGGAGAATGAGGGGAGAGGAGTAAAAAGAGGGGTTACAAAAATATTATGTAATAATAACCTAACTAATAATATGGGGAAGGAAGACTATTTGCAAGACAAGTCAACTCAAGACAAGACAAGAGGGATCTTGTACAACATTTTTACACCATTTAACCCCCCACCACCCCCCTTCACTATTGAAAAAGAATATCACCAAACTATCTAGTAGGTTATATAGATCGGTGGAGATCTTATTTTCCTTCCTTCCCTCTTACTGTTTTTTTTTTGTTTTTGCTTTACTAGGTCTGGTAGTGAGTGTAGCTGGGTTTTGGTTGTTATTTCAGACCCCTATTCCCTGTCGGCCCTTTGGATCCCTGCTTCACCCAGGATTTCATCAAGCTCATAATCAGTTACTTGTTCCCATTAACTGTTTCTTATATTCAAATTTCACTCTCCATCCCTCCCCTTCTTTTTGCGCTTCTGTGTGTTTTTTCATACTCTCTTCCTTTCCTCGATCACATCGATTTTGGCTACCCCTCTTTTTTTTTCTACATTTTTGATCTTGTACAGAGGAACAAAGAAACTAAAACTAACCCTTTTATCCCCAACATCAATTGAGCAAGAGTACTAATTATGACAAAGAGATACATCTGTCAGTTTTGTGCTAGATCTTTTTCGAGATCAGAGCATAAATTGAGGCATGAAAGATCTCATACAAAGGAAAAACCATTCCAGTGTTCAATTTGTAAAAATGGATTTGTTCGAAGGGATCTTTTACAGAGACATCTTAGAACGGTCCATGGATTGGTATTGAAGACAAGTATAGAAGGCAATATATCAACAAATGACGATTTACTAAAATCTCCAATTTCTACATCATCAAGCGGCGGTGTCTTACCACCTCCTCCTCTTCAAACAACAGCATCTTCAGCTTCAACAACTTCAAACCTCATCGCTACCAATAATTCAAATTCAAATATTCTCATGTCAGGTTTATCGGGTATACAATCAATCAATAATAATAATAATAATATCCTCTTACCTCCAGAGAATACTGCTTTGATTGATAATCGACAGATTAATGATTTAAATAAAAATAATATTTCAAACAATGATAGTTTAAATTCAATTAATGCTCCCTATGTTGAAGGTAGCATTAACTTATCATCATCAAATAAAATTACCGAATCATCCTCAGATTTAGATGAAAACAGTTCTCTACTTATGAGTGAAAAAAATCTTATATCTTTGCTAACATTATCAAATAAATTTAATCATTTGGACTTAAATTTGAAAAATTCAATTACAAATTATGTTGTTGTATTTGGAACTTGCAAGAAATTTTCTGATGAATTACCAAAAATTAGTATAAATAAACTTCTAACAATTGATGAAAATGATGAATTATTGTATTTAATTGTTTGTCTTGGTGCTTGTCAATTGAATGAATTTAAAGATGCAATACTTTTATTCAACAAAAGTTGGGAAATTATAATTGATAAAATAAGTAATTCAAAAATCAATTATAATTCAGGTGAAATATTTAATAAATTTGTGGATAATTTAATTATTTTAAGTTATATTTATTTGAATTATTTTTTGAATTTTTCAAATTCAGCTGGTCAATCTTCAAAAGATTTAATCAAACAAATTTCAATTCCAATAGATGTTTTATTTGAATATTTGAACAATATTATTAGTACTCATATGACAAATTCGGATAGTGGTTTGACAAATCTGAATAATAACAATAATCATCAACAACAGCATTCAAAAAATAATAAAAAGAGAAATAGTTTATTAATAACACCATCTGTATCATCTTCACCTTCTTCAAACAAAAAATTAGAAAGCTTTTATTGGTATGCATATTTATTACTTTCACATTATTCATTTATTTATAATAAATCACCGTCTTCACTTCATTTATATCTGTTGAATAAAAGATTACCTGGTGAAGATTTCCAAATAGATTCAATTGATGATTCAACAACAACACTTGGTCAAATGATTAGTAATTTATCAATCATTTCAACTGCACATCATACTTTTACAAATCTTTCAAATCTATCATTCAAAGAAAAAATTGTTGTTTGTGGGTTAATGAATGAACTACAAATGGTTAAATTTAATGAAACTAATAAGTTAAACAAAAATATAATATTTCAACAAGGTTTATTTAGAGATAACAAGAATTTCCTGCATAATGCAATCATATTGGCAAATAAAAATTTCAATTCAACAGATAGAATTATAACTTCAAATATAAATGAAGAATTTATTGGTTTAATTACTTTAATTAAAAGAAAATTGTTAATTAATTGTCCTTTAAAATTTACAGATTTACTTTCAAATTATTTGATCTTACCAAAATCTTCATATAATTGGATTCTATTATCTTTAACTTTAAAAGAATTCATTTTTGAAACTGAATCATTAATTAATGATAAAAATTTCTTGAATAGTGATAAACCAATTGTGGAATTTGATATAACTAAGTTTTTAAAAATCAATTATTCAGATAGTGGGTCATCAAATATCTCATCTGCTTCTTCATCATCTGTAACATCATCATCAAATAATAATTCAAATAATAATTCATCAGAATTATCAGATGAAGAAATTTACAAGAATATTCATAATTATATTTCAACTCCTTTTAATTCCAATTTTATTATCAATAATAATTTAGGAATTACTTCATTACCTATGTTGTTACTTTCATTGGTTTATGTCAATAAAAATTTGGATAATTACAAACATTGTTTAAAATTACCAATTAATAATTTAATAATGGTTGAATTTATAATTGGAAATTTTTTGATTCTAATTAGAATTTTAAATTTCTTTAAAAATAAATATTTTATTGATCAATCAATTCCTTTGGAAAGAAATTGGCAATTGGGTGGAATAAATGGAGGTTCGTCATCAACAATGGCAGCAGCTAATTCTTCTTCATCATCAACAATAACAAAGAATAATCCATTGAATAACAATAATTCAGAAGATGATGATATAGTTGATGATGATGACGATGATGATGAAAGTATTATACTTGCAGTTATTTTTTACTTAATCAATGAACTTGGTTGTAATTATACAGATTCATTGGAACTGAAAGATCAAGGAAAATCTTTCCGTAAAAGATCAAACAGCATTTCAATTGGTGAGTTCAGTAACAATAATGAAAAGCTTAAAAGAATGATGAACTCTAAAGATCCAAAATCCAGTAATTATTATCTTCATCATGGTAACAACAACAAAGGTGAAGAATCAATTAAATCTCAATTGTCAAATGATCATAAATTTTATTTCATCATGAAAAATTTGGAAAAGAATTTCATCTGTTGGTTAATGCTTTATCATGAAGAATTTTATCAATTGGAAAATTTTACAAAAAATTTTAGCAAAGTTTTAACAAATGAAGTTTATAGTAAATTGAATATTTTTGAAAAACAATCACCGGTTGGAAATTTAACTCAGTTACATTCAAGTATCGATACTTTCAATTTGATTTCTCCCCAGACTTCACAACATCACCAACAGCAGCAACAACAACAACAACAACAACAACAACAGCAGCAGCAGCAGCAACAGTATTCTATCACTACCCAATATTCACATCAGCAGCAACAGCGCCAAGATCAATCCATGATTGGTAACCAAGGCTTCCCCCTGAATACCGGAACAAGTATCACTGCAGTTCCAAGTGGTAGAGGACGTAACAATTCAAACAATAATACAAATAGAGTCTACAATAGTAATGAATTGTTCAATCTACAGCAACAACATCAAGAATTATTCAATCAAAATAAGCTCCCAAGTTTTAAGAACCCAGGAAACTCAACACACCATCAGCAACAACAACAGCAGCAGCATCAACAGCAGCAACAGCAACAACAACAACAGGACCTTCAACTGAACTCCTCTGCTGCATCTCCTGCTATGTCAAGTGGTAGCAAAGATCAAATTCAGGATAACAATCGAGTTCTTTTACCTCCGTTGAGTAATAGTTCAAGACAACTGCTACCAAATCCATTCCGCGGAAGCCCAAATAACACTGGAGGTGGCGGGAATAACAAGAGTGCTGGTGGTCATGGGATCATTGGATCAGGTACTGTTGTTGGTATGGGAATTGGTGAAGGTATTAATGAATTGTTACAAGCTGCTTCAAATTCTGTAGAATATGATGTTAAAAAATGATGATTTTTTTCCCCCATGTTTTTTCGAGCCAACCTACCTTCCTTATCCTCCATTCGTTGCTACTATAAAATGCTTTCTTTTCTTTGTCTTTGTTTTCTCTTTCAAAATGTATTCCGTCTTTGCAATGATTATTGTTTATTTATTAGCTTCCCTTATTTATTTATTTATTCACTTATTTATTTATTTACTTATTTATTTATTCAATGAATCGAAACGCTCACAGGCTTAACTAATTTGGATCATACCTTCCATTTGACTCTTTCCTGTTAATCTACATATAATAAATAAGTAGTATGATTACATGATAATACTAAGTCTCATTGAACCCATTATGAACTTCCACCAGTGAAGGAACCAGTAATTGCACTGGTTACTAGCCTTGAACTATAATTTCTTTTACTATCAATCGATTGCAATTCATCATGATTGGATTGAATACTACCTCCTTTTTCTTTCCCTTCTTGAGATGGAACCCTTTTAGCCTTTGAGTGATTATGTGAATTTGCCAATACTTGAGGAGCTTCTTGTTTCTTTTTATTATACGATATGAATGAATATGTGATTGTCAAAATCATTACTAAACCCATTGCATAAGTTATCCCACTAATCCCTGATGATTCACCCATTGATGTATTTGCGTGGAACCCATTACTCTTATAGTTTCTACGATACGATGACGAATTATGATGAATGTCTTTTCTTATTCCAAATGCAATATTTCTCGTAATCATATCATGCTTTAGTAAATTACCAAATTGAATAACTTTCCTTTCCTTGATTCTCTTTTCATTTTTAAGGTTTCTCTGTAAGTGTTTTTCGAAATCAAAATGGGGCACTTCATCTTCATAATTTACAAATTTTGAAGATTGTGGGTAGTATTGTTGATAATGAGGTCTGTGATTATACGGATTTCTTGTTTGATGAATGGAATTGGATGATGGTGGGGGCCGGAAACCTGGCTTTGGAGAACGAAAATGACTTAAATCAGAAATTTCACGATCATAATGGGATCTAGTTTTAGGATCAATTAGAACCTCATAGGACTTTTTGATTGATAGATATTTTTCATTCTTTTTTTCTAACTCATCATCTGGCAAATCTTGCGATTTTAAAATATCTGGATGGTATTGTAAACTTAATTTTTTGAAATTACTCTTTATCTCTTTACCAGTCACTGACGAAGACTCTAAATTAAGATTCTTGTAATGGTTTGTATGATAGTCTGCAGATCGATAAGATCCCAAACTACTGAAATCTCGAGTGAATAATCGTTTTGTGTTCCTGGAACAGGTGCATAATAAGAACCCCGCCTTTTGATGGTTCAGCAGAAGAAGACTTGACATGGTCAATATATGCTTAGAGAATGAACTAATGAATGGATCAAATAAAATCCAATGGAAGTATCTTCTTCCAATTATCCAACTCTAATGTATATCACTATTTAGACACAGGTAAGAGAGAAATAAAGTAAATTTCTTTCTTCCGTCTTCTCCTCTTGTGATCCGCTCTTTATTCTAATCTTCAACATTTTTATAAGGAGAGAAAGGAATTAGTTAAGCAACAGTAATTTGAACTCCCATCATATAATGACTATATAGAATATACTCAATACATACTGGTCATTCGGATAAATGATTTACGATTGACTTGTCGTGATGGAGTATCTGATAGATTTGCCTTATAACCGATAAGTCAACCAATTGCATCTCTCAATGGATTAAATATTGGAATAATTATTATAACACACGGAGTTAAGGATTATATATTATGATCATGGCTCCTATATACATAAACGTTAGTTACTTAATGAAACCCGTTCTCGGATGGAATATACGTACCATCCAAAGTCTCTGCATCATCATCCGCTGAGTCATTTCTATTGGCATCATTCTCTGAAATGTTATCTGCTTCATCATCATCATCATCATCATCATCGTCATCATAGTCCAGTTCAATCCAACTTGGCCAAGCAAGTTCTGTAACAAGCATCGATCTCAGAGTTCCCACAATGAACTTTTCAATCTTACCAATGTTTCGAAGAATTGATCCATGAGTCAAACCTGCAATACTATCAGGTATATTCTCATAACTACCCAATTCTCCTTCAATCTTTAAATCTCTTATAATATCAATTCTCTCTCTAGTGGAAGGAGGTGGAATTCCATTTCCTGAAAGTTCAGAAACGGAGGATTTTCTCGATCGTTCAAGCGGATCATCATCCCTTATATCATTCCCAGTCTGAGAAGAACCTGGATTTACATCATTCATATCACATAAAAATGAAAGAAAAAGCTTCTTCTTTAAATATGCAATCACAGCTAATGAGTGAATTGATAGTTCGGTAATCTTCAATCTAACAGGAAGTTTGATAAACTCTTGGGCAGGATAATTAACCAATAAATTACAGATAACCTCAATGTAAATACTGGAATCAAACTTTAACTCCACAGTTAGTTGGATATCTTTATCATTTTCCCGCTTTCCATCCTGTTGAATCACTGGTTGCTGCTGATGCTGTTGTTGTTGAAGTGGTGGTTGTCGCTGATGATTATCAGAGGTATCAGTTGCCATGAATAGAAAATTGCTTCTCTCGCGTAATCTTTCCTCTTCAGTTATTGAATTTGTAGGCGATTCAACCTGGTTATCTTCACCATTTCCAATTCCATTCTCACCACCGTCTCTAATTCCAAACGCTCCAATACCCATTCCTATACTATTCCCACTAATTCCTTGGAAATATGACGAACTACCTCTAGGCATGAATAGTGAAGATCGTGACGCGATTGGAGAACCCAAAGGATTATTGCTTCCTGTAGGTCCAATTGGAGAAGATGGTTGACCTAAGGTATTCAGTCTGCCAATTCCACTCATCACTGCAGATACAGGTGAAGGACTTCTTGAAAATCCATATCCACCTTGTTGTTGAACCCTGTCTATTAATGGATGTCTCATTGGTGATATTGGCTGTGGCTTGAGAATTGGATTACTCTGTAATGGGTTATCACCCGTATCTGTATCATCATCCTCATAGAATTCCGGAAAGGGATAATCGATGTCCCTCAATGTCACCTCTGGAGATTTATCCCCCAATGAAAACTTCACCACTTTTAACCCATTAAGATACTCGGGCAAAGAAATCAACTCTAACTTCTCGTTGAAGAACTCCAAAAACTGGAGATTTATCGCTGCATCTGATGAAATGGACTCCCAGTTGATATCAAATGACATCCTCTAGTGCCATTACAGAGATGATAATGAATGTTTCTTGGCCCTTTCCCAACATCTCCCCTTTTTAACAAGACCCTCTTCCCCTTCTCCTTCTTCAACTTGAACTGGTCCTCTCTAGTACATCCTTGCACATGTCCCCTTCTTTCCCAATCGGGAAATTCTAATCATCTCGGGGAATTTTTCAAAGGCTTTTTAATGAATTCATAATGATTCGATCATTTGTTTAGCAATAAAGGGGAGAGAATCACTGATCATAGTTAAGGTATCAATCACAATGATGGGTCTGGTGAATCTGACGTACATGAATAGAGGTTGCCTAAGGACTGTTTCCGGACTGAAACGTGCGATGTCCACCAAATCAAGAAAAGATGGAACAGCAATAATGTTTATGAATATGGGTGGACCTTCAACAGTTTCTGAAACTTATGATTTTTTGTTAAGGTTGTTCTCAGACGGAGATCTAATACCCTTTGGGCGATTTCAAAACATTTTGGCCAGATTCATTGCAAGAAGAAGAACCCCTAAAATTGAAGGTTATTATAAAGAAATTGGAGGCGGATCTCCAATTAGAAAATGGTCAGAATTTCAAGCTAAAAAAGTTTGTGAAAAATTGGATGAAGTCTCTCCAAATTCAGCTCCACATTATCCTTATGTTGCATTCAGATATGCAAATCCTTTAACAGATATCACATACCAAAAAATGTTGGATGATGGTATCACAAGAGCTGTTGCATTTTCCCAATACCCTCAATTTAGTTATTCAACATCTGCATCTTCAATTAATGAACTTTATAAAATATCCAAAAAGATTGATAAACATGCGCAGATTGAATGGTCTGTTATAGATAGATGGCCAAAGCACCCTAGTCTTGTAAATACATTTGCTAAACATATAGAAGATTCTTTAAAAGAATTCCCTGAAGAAAAAAGAGACAAGGTTGTTATTTTATTCAGTGCACATTCTTTACCAATGGAAATTGTGAATAGAGGTGACTCTTATCCAGCAGAAGTTGCTGCAACCGTTTATTCCGTCATGACCAAATTAAATTTCAAAAACCCTTACAGGTTAAGTTGGCAATCCCAAGTTGGTCCTAAGGCTTGGCTAGGTGCTCAAACTGATCAAATTGTGCCAAAGTTAGTGGATCAAATTTCAGAAGATGATGATGTTCCAGGTGTGGTTATTGTTCCTGTTGCATTCACTTCCGATCATATCGAAACCTTGCATGAAATTGATATCGATTTGAAAAACATGCTTAAATCTCCACAAAAAGTTATCAGATGTGAATCTTTAAATGGAGATCCATTGTTTTATAATTCCTTGGCAGATTTAGTTAAAGATCACTTGGAATCAGGTGAACTGTACTCCAAGCAATTACCATTGGATTATATCTTAGGTCGGGCTTCTTCAAAAGGAATATTCAACCATCCTTCGGAATTCTTTGGAAAGAGAAAGCCAATTATTGACTAAAAAAAATAGAATTAAAAGAAAGTGAAAATGATGTACAATTTCATTGGTGTATATGCGTATATGTTTTGTTTTTCATTTCTTGTACATAATCAAAAATAAAAGATATTCATCTATTAATCTACACAACCTGTTCCGGAACCCTATAACCTTCAGAAATATAGGTCAAAACTTCATCATAAAGACTAGCCTTTGTAGATTCTTTATCTTTTCTGGATGCTAATGTTGAATCCTGCTTTGGAATGAGCTCTTTGATAACAAGGGATGTCTCGTTCCATTTCTTCTCGGAATCAATCTTCAATAATCTTTGATAAAGCTTATTAACAAGTTGATGTTTGTGTCTATCTTTGTTAACAAATGGTGTAACAAATTTAATAATTGTCTTGAAATCATCCTTTGATAAAGATTCATCAGCAATCAAACCACTCAACATATCCAAAAATCCATTATAAATCGCATTATCCTTGGTTGCCAATTCAGTAAAGAACAACTTACACATATCGACAATACTCCGGTCATCATTAACATATAATTTAGCCATTTGTGATAACTGTCCTTTAACTTTAACTTGACCTGCCAAGATTAAGAAAGTAACGGTCATTAGACAGGTTCTTTGAACCATTGGATCTTCATCTTGTAATCTTGCATATAGGTGATCCTTGTTGTTGTCAATCACATTGTTAAAGCAAACAGCCATATCACCTAATCCCAAGACAGCATTACTTCTAACAATTGGATCTTTAGAGCTTTCCATAGTCTTCAAATATAAAGCTAGATTCTCTTCACAGAAAGTTTGAGAAACACACATCAATTTCGATAGACAAAGAATTGCTTGTCTTTGAACTTGAGCGTCTTTATACTCTTCTTGATGCAAAACAATTTCCCTAACCAATGGCACGAACTTTGTTAATAAACCATCTTGACTGTAGAGTAGCTCCTTTTCTTTGATGATTTGAACAGCTTCAACAAAATCATCTTCGTTGGTACCACCTATCATATCCATTTCTGTATCTTGTGCATCTTTCTTTGTTTCAGCGGCAATCTTCTTCTTCTTGAATTCTGTCTCACACCTTTCTAAATGGATAATAATTTTAAGAGCAATCTGTCCAATCAAAAATAAAAGCTGAGACAACATTGCAGATGCATTTTCACTCTTTGATGAAGAAGGATTGAATATTTGTTGTGCTTTCTCCTTCAAAATATGTGTCGATAACTCTTCTGGAGAGGAAGAAATAGTAAACATACAATTAAGGGCTTCTTCAGCCATTCCATACCATTCTCCATCAGAAGAGCATGCTAATAGAACATCAGTTAGTTTATCATTCACTTCTAACTCATTGTCCAATCTAAACACTGTCGATCCTTTTTGCTTTTTAGGGATGATTCTATTCAACGTTATGCAGGAGAATTTTGACAGTAGCCAATCTTTGTTTTCTGCCGAAAGACCAATTGATAAGATGCTAGTCAATCCTTCTAGTGCAACTCGGTTATCCTCTGATGCAAGCATACCCAAGACAATAATTGCACCCCTTCTTCTATGCTTTGGAAGTTCTATATTGTTGTAAACTTGCCATAAGATTTTCACAACAGATTTATCAATGGCAGATTTGGCATAAAGAGTGCATAACAAACGTTCTAAAGATGCAACATCTGCCATTGATCCATCATAGGTCAACTTGATTAGGTTTAGAGCAACATAATAAGCCTGAGCTGATGGTGATGCTTCCGGAGGTGGAGTCAAGTATAGATGAGTATAACATTCAATTAATTTTTCAACAACACTTTTACTCTCTTCATTTGAACCTCCTAGCCAAATTAAATGTAGCATTTTCTTGATTCCAAGATGTGCTTTCTCAACCGCATATGCATCACACAAAACGAAAAAGCTCATTGCTTCAATCACCTCAGCTTTACTCTTGGAGTAAAGAATCTCGCAGCAAATATCAGAAGCTTTATGAATCTGTTTAATAAAGCTAATTGCATCTTTATAGTATTGCAGCGTTAAGCTGAGTTTCTTGAACTCCACCATTTCTGGGCCGTCAAGATCGATTCCATCCTCAGTAACAGTGGGAGGTGCATTTGGCAATTCAGTGTCATTATCCTTTTCTTTATCATTTTCGTCTTCATTTTCTTCTTCGTCGTCGTCGTCAACTCTGTTTTCATCATCGACATTTTCTTCCTCATCATTATCACCATTAGCTGGATTTCCATCATCAAGGTCCATGCGATCGTCGTCATTTTCTTTCTGTGTTTGCGGTGCATCATCCAATCCTAGCTTCTTCTGTACCTCTTGAATTTTCAGAGTTACTTCATCTGCTCTCTGCTCCCATACAGAAAGAATCAACCTTCCTTGATCATCCGCATGCATTGTTCCATAAGGATGTCTAACAGCCAATGCTGCCAAGAACTTGATAGAATTCTTTCGAACGTAACTTGACCTATCCTTCATGTGCCTAACTGCAAGTCTAGACCATTTCAATCTTCGACTTAAAAATTTCACATCCATCTCACTCAAACGGGTCAAAGATTGCACTGCTCTAGATCTCACATACGGATTAATATCCAATAGCCTCTGTTCTAATAAATCAATGAACCCATTTGCCTGTTTCTTATTCTGGTTGAGATCTTCGGCAGATTTTGCCAACTCAGTAATAATATTTCCCACCACATCGACAACTGAACATCTTAAAGAGTACGAACTGTTATCTAATAACAATCCCACTAAAGAGATCTGTCTCATTACAAGTTCTGGAGAGAGCTCTGAAAGTTTCGATAAAAATGAACCTATTGCCCTTGGACCGTTGGTATCATTATCACTAAATTGTTGATCTGTAATATCTTTCAAAACTGAATCAGTAAGGAATGGATAATCATATTTTTGATAAATCAAGTTCAACAGTTCCGCCATCACAACACTTAAATGCTCATAGTAAATTAAATATTGCTTGATTGTACTCTGTATTTTGGAAGACTGTCCATGGGTCTTTACTCCTTCACCTATGACTTTAAAGCACATAGCTTTGATTTCAGGAACTCTGATACGTTGTTGATTCTCCATTATACTATTGAGTGCATCAATGAAGCATCCTCCAACCAGAAGATTTCTCTCGGGTGATGTTGGAAGCAATAATGAAAGATTGAGCTTTAAGGTGATGTCAATCGAAGTCAATAGCTCCAGCATGGAATCAGTGGTCTTTTTGTAATGTGTCTTAGATTCTGTTGTTTCATTTTTACCTTTCGAATTTAATTCCTCCTTGGATTGGTAATAGAGTAGAACATATACAAGGTAGGCGTATTGCTCCAGGATTCTCTTTGTACTAGGTATCATATCGAAATCTTTGTTATTGATAATTATATTCGCTTGGGATGCTTGATGTGAGAGAGAGGAGGCAACCAAGTTTGATAGTTGATATTTGCTCGAATTTCTCAATTGTGGGTAGCAATGGGAAAGCGTCACAAATGGTAGCCAGTACTCTGTGTAAGTAATTTTTCTTGAGTTGACGGCCAGTTCCTCTGTTAGAATCATCAATGTGTGATCTGGATCCTGGCATAGCGAATCGAGCTCATACGATTTGTCCTCTTCCTGAAATAAAAGAAGACTCTCGGATAGATTAAAAGCAGCATCACTCATACTCTAATATGGTTCAAGAGAGTGATTCGAGTTAGTAACAGACACTTCAAATATCCCTTCAGAGATGATCAATATACTTAGATCTGTTAGTTCCCTTTGTTTTGGTTTCATCTTCAAACCGCGTTGTGTGGAGATGAGCGTGTCTGTCAATCTTCAAGTGCGTGTATCTAAGGGGAAAAGCGCGATTATGTCATCGGGTCTGGTAATTGAAAGTGCAAAAGATAGTAGTAGAAGTATAAGAAGAGGAAGAGAAAGTGTTTCCTTTTCCTGTATCTCTAAGGCATAGAGACAAAAAAGGTGAGAAAATGTCCGAGAGGAAGGTGATCAACAAATACTATCCGCCGGATTTTGATCCTTCGAAGATAAAGAAGGTGAAAAAGGTGAAGAAGATAGGTCCTGCTTCTTGGCCCACGGTGAGATTGATGATACCATTTTCAATGAAATGTCTCAGTTGCAATGAATATATTTCCAAATCAAGGAAGTTTAATGCCAAGAAGGAGACAACTGGTGAAGACTATCTTGGAATCAAAATAATCCAGTTCCATTTCAAGTGTCCAAGGTGCTATCAAAATTTAGTTTTTAAAACAGATCCAAAGAATAGCGATTTTCTTTGTGTATCAGGGTGTAAAAAGAACTTTGAATCGAATAAAAAGTCTGTCAAGCAAGATGAAACCATGGATGGCTTATTGTCCAGACTAGAAGAAGAGGACAAAGTTGAGCAGCTGGCAAAGGACGGGAAAAAAACAGCTGAGAAAATTGGAGAAACTGCCATTGAACAACTCGAAAGGCGGATGTATGAACAACAGAGAGAACAGGAGCTTGTTGATGAGATAGAGGATCTACAAGAACGTAATTCCAAAATAGAAAAATCAAGAATTAAACTATATACCGATAGAGAGGTACAGGAGGAAGATCTGGATTCGATAGAAGCTAGTAAAGCTTTTGAGAGATTCAAAGAAGATAATAAGCAACAGATCGAGTCAGATGAAGTTCGGTCTGCTATGAATAAGATAGAGCAAGTCAACGAGGTGGACGAGCCTCAAAATGGTGGCCTCAGTGCACTATCTGGATACTCCTCATCGAGTGATGAAGATACAATGAAACCTATAATCCTAAAACGAAAGAAAATAGGTCTTGGTGTAACAATCAAGAAGCGGGCAAAAATCATTTGACAATTCTGCTTTTTCTGCTTTTCTTAGATAGTCTACTTACTTAATATACAACGCTTTGTTTTTTATAATTTTGTTGCTTGATTTTATTAAATCAATCCTTCAACTTTGCATAACCTTTTACCAGAGTATTACTCACTCCGATTCTTCGATTTTCGATTGCAAGCATTAGATCTCTTACTACAACTCCAGGTTCTTCTCTGGCTTCTCTGTATCTAATACCATTATCACCTCGGGCACTAATGGAACTTCCCTTTGCCGATGAAGATGATTGCATCCAAGAATACTTCTTCTTTTTGGATCCATTCATCATCAGAGAAGCAGTTAGATTCGTTTGATTGTGTTCGGCAACTATATCTTCCTCTTTCTTTTCTTCTTCTAATCCAAGTGCTATTCTTCTCTTCACTCTTTTCTCTTCTCTTTCCTTCTGTTTCGTGGCTATTTCCTTTAAGGCCTTGGAAAGTTCTGATTTTGAGTTTGAAATATTTAATTTCCTTTTTGAAAGAGCACTTCTACGGCGATGTCTGGATAGTACAACCGAATCGGTAACAACCGTCGACATATAAGTCTCACAAGCACTCGACATCAAGTTGATTAATTCGCTATCAAAGTCAACCCTTTTCATTCCTTGTTCTTCCATTGTTTTATTCATAAACCATATTAGTTGTTGTGGCTTTAAAAAGTTATTTGGCTCGATTTGACGTTTGGATACAGACAATCCACCAATCATAGCTTCTTCCTCTGCCCTTAGATTCACACCTGCTGCAGCAACTGCATCTGACAAATCTTCCGGGTTCTGTGTTAGGGTATTGCTATTATTGTTGTTAAGATTGTTCAAACTGGTGCCTGACTTTGTTGTTGATAGTTTCTTTGCAGAAACGTCAGTTGCCAGTCTTGATAGGGACGATGGAGGTTGTGGCTGTCTGGAAACTTCAGATGACATCCCTGCTGTAGAAACCATAGAGCCCCTATTGGCTGCAGTTGATAAATCTGTTTGGATTGAGGACCTATCATTCTCCTCTACTTGCACATCTAATAAACTTGAGCCAGGCGTAACAACAACACTGTTCAAATCAAGTGCAGGGCTATTTGTCTCCGACATCAAGTTCACAGGAGTGGCAGAAACAGGTGTTGCCAATACTGGAGTCGCTAGACCTGTAACAGAACCACTTCTGGGTGTATTGTTCAAGCTAGTGTTCAGTTCATCTTCTAACTTCAGTTTCTTTGCGACATGGTTGGCGTTAATTAGGAGGTCATTATTTGAATCCTCCCCCAGAGAAATCTGCCGCTTGACACCTTCATTCACAGAGTCAGACATCTTTCCTAATGGTCATCCAGCCTGTTATCAGATCGACTAACAACAACTGTAACCCCCCTTCCTTGTCTATCTTTCTCTCCATTTCATCACCCTCTCTCTATTTCTTCCTTTTGTCTCTCCCAACCCCATTACGGTCGATCGACCCTCGTGGGTCGCTGTTACCCTCCCTTGCTAAATAAATTTTTCAGATCTATTCCAAAAAGATAATATATTTTTTGTTTAGAGATGTTCCCTTTATTTGGAGTTTGTAATAGATAACAATCATAGTATCCCAATATGACTACAAAAGCCAAGTTGCTGAACTTTGAGGGTCATGAGAATTTCAGGCTTCGACTTGTTATCTCAACGTTGAGTGGTATTCCAATAAGGATTGACAAGATAAGATCTAACGATTTGAATCCTGGTTTGAAAGACTATGAGATTTCTTTTCTACGTCTATTAGAGAATGTTACAAACGGTTCTGTGATAGAGATTTCATATACCGGTACAACTGTGATATACAGACCGGGATTGACAATTGGAGGTAGTTTAACCCATAACTGTCCCCCATCTAAAGCATGTGGTTATTTTATTGAACCTTTATTATATCTAGCACCATTTTCCAAGAAGAAATTTTCTATAATTCTTAAAGGAATAACTTCAAGCAAAGATGATTCAGGATTGGAATTTATTCGTTGGGGCTTGATTCCAGTGATGGAGAAATTCGGAGTTAGAGAAGTTGAATTACATACATTGAAGAGAGGCTCCCCACCTTTGGGTGGTGGAGAAGTTCATTTGATAGTGAATTCATTGATTCCGCAACCACTTACCGTTCATATTCTTGATTATCCAAAGATATCATCTATTAGAGGAGTTGCCTATTGTACCAGAGTTTCTCCATCTGTTGTCAATAGACTTGTGGATTCTGCTCGTTCTGTTTTAAAATCAACTGGATGTGAAGTTCGTTTAACGACTGATGTGTGGAGAGGAGAAAATTCAGGTAAATCTCCAGGTTTTGGACTAACCTTATTTTCGGAATCTAAAAAGACACCTCTTAGATATGTGGTTGAGGATATTGGAGAGGCTACCGAAACTCCGGAAGATGTTGGTGAAAGGGTGGCATATAACTTACTTGAACAAATCAATGACAGTGGGTGCTTAGGCAGAAATCAATTGAATCTTGCACTTGTTTATATGGTGATAGGAAAGGAAGATATTGGTAGACTTGTGGTGAATAAAAAGCAAATCGATGAGGAACTTGTCCTGCTTTTAAGAGATATTAAAAAAGTGTTCGAGACAGAGTTTTACTTCAAAGAATCAGATGATTATGATAACTGTTTGATTGCAACAGTTAAAGGTATTGGATTTACCAACGCATCCAAAAAGATTGCATAGGCGCATTACTATTTTTTTTGTATTGTAGTTTAATGAAAAATGGTAGGAAAATTAATAAATTATAAATTAAAGATTGTAAATTTAGAAATGTGTTTTCATTTCAAAGGCATATCTTGCAGATCATTAAAGACCCTTTGTAAAGCATCCTGATTTAGTTCTCCATATTTTACTCTTTGGACAAACCAATCTTGGAATGCTTCACTTGCCATGTACTTTGTCTTTTGGAACAATCTAAATTCGCTGAAAAATGCAGCCTTAACTAAAGTTATTCTAGCTAGGAACGAATTTAGATTTTCGAATGAATCACTTAGAATCGCAACAAGTTTGTCAACGTCTGATCCCTTAATATCAGATTTGATTTTAATCTGGAAGATCCTTTCATTTGTCTTTGTTATTCTATTCAATAGGTTATGGATCTGCTTCTCTGAATTGCTCTTGAAACTATCAAGTCTCTCGATAAGAAAATGTAAAGAAATCAGATAATCTTGGAAACTTTTGAAGCTTTCAAGGATTTCGGAACTTAGAAATGATGATTCTTCATCCTTCAACTGTTTCGTTCTAACAAAATACTTGATAACTTGCTTCAGAATTGTATTGATAATAACTAAATTCTCATCACCAGATTGTGAATCTCTAGTTTCAACTAAGTTGTCCAAACCGTACACTCTACCATCGGTTTGAGTAAACTGATCCAAGTATAAGGAAAATCTCTGATGATCTTGCGCCAGTGCCAGTTCTCTCTTTTCTATACGTTCCACTAAAATGCACAGTTTGGACCAAGTATCAGCAAGTCTGGTCAAGCTTGAATTGGTGGTGTTGAGATTATCCCAGAAATCCAATTGCTTGTAAGATATTGGACTTTCATTCCAAATTTGCGTGATGTTATTTATTACTGTATCATTGCTGGAGTGACGTCCATCTGTTGAATCTCCTTCTTGCCTTGTACCTTCTTCATTCTCAATATCAGCATCCAAATCATCATCCCTTAAACCCTTTAATGCCTGATCCAAGTTAATCTTAAATCTTTTAGGAAGGTTGACTCTTATTCCATCAAATTCGTCATTGATATCAACGTTTGCAAATTTTTTCCAATTTGAAAAATCATTGGGCACTGTCAGAAACATAATAACCAAGCTTTCTTTGGATAGGACTGGATGTTTGTTCAATTGGTACACAAATCTTTGTAAACCTCTTCTTCTCTTTTGTAAAAATAAGGAATCATTTGAAGATGCTACTGAGTATTAGTTTTGTATTTGTTAGTAACAGTGAATGGTAAATCAAATGGGAAAAAATTGAAATATAATACTTACAACTGAATTTTTTGGGAGGGAGTTCAGGGATCAGTCTAAAAGGATATTTTTTCCAAAGAACTTCCAAAAGCCAAGCAAAATCGCTATATCTTCTTATCACTTTTGTCTCTGTGGACCCATTCGGCTTATTGTCTGCCTGATAGTACTCACTAGGAAATTTCAAATTGTGAGTTATCAAGTAATTGGTATGTTTGAAAACTAATCCTTCCTTCTCGGGTATTTCCTTCACTTTGACTATTATTCTATCTTCACTATTATGATAACTCAATGGATTGAACTTTTCCACAAGCTCATCAGACCAAATATTGGGACCTAAAGGTTGTGTTTCATCTTCTTCTTGATATGCAAGATCACCAGCTTCTTCCTCCTCTGGCAAGTAATCGTCATTGGAAGAGAGTAATGGATCCTTAACTTTCTTTGGAGTTCGAGGTCCCGAATTGGTATTATCAATCACAGGTTCAGAAACTGAGCCAACAGTGGTTGCAATTCTATCATTTATGGAAAAAGATGCAAAATTGTTAGACAATATGTCATTTGAATTATATTGATCCCATCGATTATCTTGCAAGATTGATGAAGCCTGCATACTGTTGCTGTCAGCTCTTGCATTTGGTAAAGCCCATGGATCCTCCTCCTCGCCAAAACGGTCCGAAATCGTTCCAAATATGCTATCCGACATAATACTATTCGCCAATACTATTTCAAATACAGGTCAATGGATGATAACTTATCGTATAGCCAATAACATATTTGTTATTGGTGTTGTTAGTTGGTCTGTTTAAACTCACTATTTTAAGGGTGTTCCCCTTTTGGACCTGGCAAGGGCTGCGCAACCGCACCCTCTGTGATACAGTTCAAGTAAGAAGATGGATCTAGAGACTACTGGGTATCATTCATCCAGATGACTGTCAAGGGTGGTATAGAATGTCGACACCACTGGGGAGAATTCAATCTTCTGTGCGATTAACAGGATATGGTAGTCCGACTCCTTCCTCGTCAGGTTTGTCCCAGCCTCCTATGACGGCCAATCTACCGAGACAATTCAACAACGAAAACACATCGATATATAAAGAGGTGACAAGTTTTGAGCATTCTCTTCAGGACCTAATAACTTCAATTCAACAGTATGAGCCAAATCCAGAGATAGTATCTCGTCTTGTCTTGTCAATGGACACAATTAACCATAAACTGGATCAACTCGAAAATTTACACGATATAAAAATGAACCAGCTGTTGAAGCTGAATGTTGAAAATGCGCAGTTAAACGACAGTCTGAAAGATATGCTAATTACATTGAACGACTGCAAGAAGTCGTTGAGCCAATTACCGCGATTAGAGTTAGAAGAGGAGGAGGAAGAAGAAGAAAAAGTTATAACTGAAGAAATAAAAGAGAATGAAGAATCAAATGGCCAGATAAATAACCGTGATTTTGAAGCAACTAAAAAGCTTTTGGCATATGCAATGAAACTAGCAAAGTTTTCCAAAATCCCAAAAACGGTGGACGGATATTTGATGCCCAACAATTTTATCTGGCCCGGGGATGATAATATGAGAAAGGGAATGCTTGCTATGGCTTCTATGATGCCCGATAAGCTTGTAAGTGCACAAAATGGTGAAGTCGAAAACGAAGATACTAAGGTTGACGGTTCAGAGATGGAGGACATCTCTGAATCTATTAATGAAAATATACAAGATGACGATGAAGATGAGGATCTCTTACCCGATAGATCACCTTTGGAAACTGTATCAGCTGTGAAGGATAAAAAGGACGCAGCTTCTGTGATGGCAGATCTTGATCTATTTGACGAGTCTGATGATGATGATGATAATGATGATGACTGAATGTATCGAAGCAGTGTGCTTTGTCATCAATTACTGTTTTTTCTCACCTTTTCCTTGAAGATTGTCTAGCTTATCCAGATAATATTTTAAATCAGATTGTAACTCAGTTATAGCGCCTTTGACTGTTTCTAATTCATTTGGATCAGAAGTTTCCTGTGTATCGATCCATTCTTCAAAGTCCTTTGATAACTTGGAGTATTCTTTTTGTAATTGTTCAAGGTCAGGCACAGCCACCAAAGTGTCCTTGAATTCTTCTTGATTATCGAATTCTGGCAATTTTCTAACACTTTCCAAAAGGTCTGTAGCAGAATCGAAATGTTTACCAAGTGTGGTTAGAGATCCAATTGGAGTCTTCATAGGATGCGACGTTGCCTCGGTTGAAGTAGACTTTGTGAGAGGTTGCAAATGGAAACGGGATAACCATTTGGAAAACTTTTTACCTGGTGATGCACCAAAGAAAATGAGAACAACAAAGCAACCAACGTGAACCCAAAAATTGCATGTCTTCCATAATTTGAAAGAAGGTGTAAAGCTCAAGATAACAAAAGGTTGGACGGCATATCCAAGAGATGCCTGTGTAAGAATCCAAGAAATCACATCATAGACCCACTTTTGTTTCGAAACATTGCTATTGTCCTTGCTTGCAAAAAGTGGTCTCAAATTTCTTCTGAATACTTTACCAGCAGCTTGCATGAAGGCACCAATGATGAAAGTCATATAATATCCTGGTCTTGTACCATGCCAAAATGCCGAGGTTGTAAATGTAATCAGAGTTGGAATCATACCAACTTTCAAATTACCAGTTTTCTTATCCCTTTTGCAGGTTCTCAAATACACACAATTCTTTAACCATTTATTTGTATTCATATTCCAAGCTTCCAAGCAATCATGAATATTTTGACCAGCTTCGAATGCATAAGGATCAATATTTTGAACTCTGTTCCAGTACATTTTATCTTTGACAGGATCATATCCGTTATAACCTAGACCAGCAACTATACACGCTGCCTCACTAATTAACCATGCAGTATAATACTTTGCTCTAAAGACAAATCCTAAAACGTATAGGTAGAAGATCTTGAAATAGAATGGCTTTGAAGTGAAAGCTTCAGAGGATGTAAATGCCAAAGTGATTGCCTTTCCAGCTTTAACAAAGAATGCAGCCCAAATTAAGCCAACAACAACCTTCTTTAGAGCAACCCTACCACTTTTCGGAATTTTTCTCTTCCTTGATCTTCCTGGTTTCTTATCTTCTGGAACATCATCAAAAATATCGGTCAAAATGAATTTTTCATAATCTGAGTAATCAAATGAAGGTCCGGTCACTAATGATGCATAAAAAAACACATATCCCAAGAAATAAAGGAAGTTGGGATGCTTTAAAATAGCTCTTGATTTTTGAAAAGTGTTCAAATCTCTATTAAACTTCTCAGGGTCTCTATGGTATAAACGTCCATCATGATATGACCAACCAAAAGAACTCAATTTCATAACCAAAACCATTTGAGCACCAGTAATATCAACCCTTGCAGGATTATATTCTGAAACAAGGAATTGATTTTTGATATGATTGGCACATAAAAACATCATTAATGCAATCAAATTAACCCAAGGCATCCATCTTGAGCGATAATACTTGGTTAAAACATAGGTGAATGCAGCATTGGCAAATAAAACCACAAAGCCAATCCAAATCTCCAAGATAAAGAAAATATAGATTGCACTAACAGCGATAATATAATAATTTTTCAGTTGAAGTCTTTGATCCGATAATCTTTTGAAGACGGCACTTAATGGGAATGACAAAAAGAGACAGGTGAGAATCTTACAATAGCCTTCTTCTAATCCTGAAACTTCAGCAAACTTCAAAACCCAGATCTTAAAAGGGTTTATGGTCATTCTGTCAGTTAATAATCGTAGCCTTTTGGTAAAACAATCTCTTTTCTTTGTTTGATTCAGTGTTTTTGAAGTTGGAATGAAGTTCGCTTCGCATGTGGGTTGAATACGATCCGTTGCTTACCTAATATGATGCTAGGAGGATCCTTATATTCAAGAATATCATATCATTGCCTTCGTATTATTGGAATGTTTCTTCATCACTAGGGAAGTATTCTTTTATTGAATGCTATAGCTAAATAGCTTGCACTATAAGAATCAAAGTGCAGCCTCCAAATCAATCATTCTGGATCAACAACAATATCGTTGTCATAGGGACTTAAGGTGATGTTAAGACAACTACAAAAGATAGGAACACGAAGAGAGTGAGATGATAAGGAGTCTCTGGCCAAGAGAATTGCTGAGAATGGTCCACCCAGTCAGGAGAGAACATGTGTAAATTGTTGCTAATAATTGAAATTTGATTATATTCAGAAATAAAAAACATAAATTGTACTGGAGGATGTTAGACCCCTTATCCCTCTTATCCATAATTTCTATTACTAATGAAGCAAGCCTCTTCTATTCTAGGTAAAGAAGATGAGTGCAAGTAAAAAAGAATCATTCTAACTAGGTAGGGTCAAATAAGCTGCAGGATTTCATATCACCAACCTTCAACTCATAACCGCTAAGCCATTTTGTCTTCATCCACAACGCAGTAACTTAACACATCTAGTCAGTAGTCCAGGCTCAATACTTTCTTCTAATATCATAAGAGACTATCAGCTCCAAAATCAATCGAGGACTAAAGTATAAACTTTTATCCTTTGTTCTCCTTCTTACGTAATATCGACCCCCCCTCTTGCAACGGCGACGCGACTTTTTTTCAGGAATATTTTTGTTCCACCGTTAAACCCTTAAATGATAGAACCATCTTTACCTCATGGTTAGAGTAATGATTAATAGACCAATTGAATAACTGCTTGATGTTGAAGAGCCGACTGTTGAGAACCTTTCTTTTTGAGAATGCTTTCGCTAACCTGAGAGATGGTGGAAGGAATGATCCTTTGAGAAGAAATATTACAGGTTTATCTAGATTCAAAACCAATACTGAAGGAGCGGAGCAGTCGTATGTGGTATCCAAGAAATTTTATCATCCAAAAGAAATGGTTTATGAGTTGATTTCTCGTGTTGATAGATATCATGAATTTATCCCATATTGTACAAGATCCTTTATAACAGAATGGGATTCTGATTCACAACCAACAATTGCAGGTCTTCGGGTATCTTACTTCAAATTTGATGAAGAATTTACCTGTAATCTTACATGTGAAGCACCTAAGATAGTTATTGCCAAGTCAATATCTCATTCTCTGTTTGATTTCTTGTACACCGAATGGAAAATAGAGCCAATAAATGCCGAACAGTGCAGAGCAGAACTGAATCTGAAGTTTCAGTTCAAAAGTGACCTTTATAACAGTGTGAGCTCATTGGTTGGCAAAAAAATCGCAGGCTTAATGATGAAATCTTTTGAAAAAAGGGCTTATGAACTTGCCAAAAATCAAAGAACTCTTAATCAATTACCATAAACCTCTTTTTACAAAAGTACAATTTAGACGAATCTATACTCCAAAAAATATATTGTCAAATAAATAAAACTAGTGAAACCCTATAAAAAAACAAACCTGAAAATCAAAACAAAAAAAAGAATTCATTTCTCCAAGTTCTTCTCTGTATCAGCAAATTCAACATTTTCTTCTTGGGCCTTTTCATTATCGAAATCAATTCCCTTAGTACCAGTGTTACCCCTATGATTTTCAATATAATGAATTCTGTTAATTTCTGAGTGATCTGGACATAACTCGTTACCTTTTCTTCCAACCAAATACCATGGTAAGCTGAACACTTCTTCCATAGATTCCAATGAACGACCAGCAACCTCTGGAATAAAGAACCAACAATAGAAGAAACCCATAACTAAGACACCTGCAAAGAAATAGAATGCACCGTAGTTATTCATTGAAAGTAACATAGTTGGCAGTGCCTTTGTATTACCATATTGATTAGCAAAGTGGAATGCCATAATTAATGAAGTACCTAAACTTCTAACTGTTAATGGTAAGATCTCAGAATTTAATAAATATTGAATTGAATTCCATCCCATTGTCCATCCCACACCATTCATATAGATAGCAGCAACCGCACCCTGTGATGCTCTTGTTTGTGACTTAGTTAAAATAGCACCAGTATCTGCAGCTTGCGGAACAATTGTTAAGAAAATAGCAAAGTATAAGGTTGCAAGAAGTTGAACAGTCAAACCAGAATACAGACAACGACGACGACCAATGAAATCAATCAATAAGAATGCCGTTAGATATGCAGAACTAAATTTAACAACACCTAAAACTGCAGTCATCATCATTCTATCGGTTGATTTTTCATATCCAACCATTGCAAATAATTCTGGAGAATAGATTGTGACAGCATTAGCACCGGACCATTGACCTAAAATTTGAATACCCAGGCATAATAAGATTCTATGTCTGACAGACCCAACCATGAAAAGCTCTTTGAAACTACTAAATAAGGTAGCATTTCCAACAACGGCAGCCTCCATTTGTAATTGTTCATTAACATCACTAATTTCACACAAGATAAATGGATGATCAACTGGTAAATGTCTCAATTTTGAGAAATTGATGGCAGCCTCTTCATCTCTTCCTTGTTTAATTAACCAACGTGGTGACTCAATACAGAAGAACAATGACAATAAGAAAATACAGCCTGCTAAGACAATCTTAACACAGGTTGGATAAACCCATTGATGTCTGGAATCTGATGCAACATGTAAAGCAGTACCATAATTTGCGAAATATGCCAACATAATACCGAAATAGACTGCACCTGCAAAGATACAGTTACAAAGACCTCTAATGGATTTTGGAGCAACTTCAGAAAGATAAACTGGA
Source organism: Ogataea pinus (assembly GCA_030567935.1). Classification (NCBI taxonomy): domain Eukaryota; kingdom Fungi; phylum Ascomycota; class Pichiomycetes; order Pichiales; family Pichiaceae; genus Ogataea; species Ogataea pinus. The sequence continues at coordinate 101,121 of JAJLSY010000022.1, forward strand.
CCACAAACAACTGTTGGACCAACAGCTAATAAACCTTCAAGCACTCTACCTGCATATAATTGACCAATGCTATGAGAAGTGATTTGAATAATTGCAGCAGCAATCCATAAGATACAACTGACTTGCAAAGTTCTGATTCTACCTAGCTTATCACACATATAAACGGACAGAAGAGATCCACCAACAGAACCAATTTGAACCATCGATGTAATATTTGACTTAAGATTGGCTTGTTGAGAAGTTGTTTTACTGGCACTCTTTAAACCAAATTCAGCAATGAAACTTGGTTGAGCAACAGTTCCAGCAATACAACCTTCATCATAACCTCTTGCAGAACCTAATATACCAAAAACAAAGACACACAGATATAAAGTCCAGTTATAAATTTCAGGAGGGGCGTCATCTTTAGAAATGTTGAATTTGGCAGTAACAGTTGCAAATGGATTCCATCTACTACCTTTTTTCTGTTCGACTTCAGGACGATCTTGTAGGTCAAGACTGTTAGATTTGATAGAGTCAGACATATTTAATCGTATTATATACCCTTATCAAATGGATTTGAATACAAAATTCCCTTTAGTACTCTCCACTTCCCACTAGTATGAAAAAAAGGGAGATTTGTCAGTTGTATTTATACTGCATTCATTCGTCAGTCCATCCATTATTATTTCAAGCCCCACAATTGGAAAAAAAAGGCATGAGCAAAACCACCATAGAAACCCGGAAAAATTTTCGAGTAAAATCAGTGTGCATGACCTGGGGAAAACAATAACAAATAATTAGATTCAATAATTTTTTTCATGCCCTATACTGTATTCGTTCACCACGTAATTTACCATATATAGCTAACTATTCCAAAGAAATTAGTAATATACCGGAGTAAAATAATACGTGTAAAATGTGGTTAATGTTAATCTTCGGGAGGGGGTTAGTTAATTAACTTATGCACCCTTATTTTTAAATTTCGGTTGCCTCTTTCATAGTAAGTTCATAATCAAGTGCGGGGAGTACTACCAAAACAGTTGGCGCACCCCTAAATACTCGCGAAAAGGAGGAGAAACTGTGCTGCTTTTATCTGATTTCTCCTCCCCTCCTTTTCCCCTCCATCTATGTAACTAAAGGTCCGAGATTTCTTAACTATGTGATTTCAACCGCCGAGAAATCTCTTGGAAGTTGCAATTTCTTGGTATAAAAATCGTTTTATTGATTTTTTCTTGGTATCTTGGCATTTTCAGGGGAATAGAAATTATAACCCACCCCCAAAAATAGATTAAATATTATCGGCTGTATATACCGAAAAACTAAAAATACAAAAGTAAAGATTAAGATGAGTTGCCCACAGCGTGAAGTTATTGAGATGTTCAGATATCATAATTGAGCAACTTACTCCGAGACTTCTATATGAAACTCCGTACGCCACGCCTGGTAAAGGATTACGTCAGACTACTTTTGTTCCCTTTAACACGGGCGAATCAGGAGTTACAATCAGCGTATTATTCGTAAAATTAAGGGGGATTTCTTAATACACTTTCCGCCCGGAGCGGTAAACATCTACATGCTGCATGAAGAAGAACCCGTTTTACTCCATATAATTGTGGGGTGAATCAATAGATGTTGCTATATTTCAACAGGAATTGTTAAAACTCCACTTTTTTTTAATAATGGGGCCAATTCAAGCTCTCCACCTTTTATGTCTCTATTTCAAAAACTATTGTTGGATATGTAGAAAGTTTTAAAGTTTCTTTACTAAGTTGGATGCGAATTGATACGATTTACTCCCCCTCCTTCCCAACAATTAACTCTTTTTCGCCATGCAAAGGGGGGTTGGCTGTATTCAATAGTTTATATCTCTCGGACAAATTGCTTCGGAACGAAAATGAAAGACTCCGTTACAGATCCACAAATATACGCCCCACATAGGCTATCTAAATTAGGTAAATTCACAAAGCAATTGCCTGGATATTCTGAAAACTACCTGTGTGTGGGAATATTTTGAAAACTCTAATTTGAAAATCTTATCTTGTGACAAGTTTTCTTATGCGTGGGTTATTGAATTGACTACTTGAAAAGAAGAGGAGAAGAGAATACATGTAATTTTCATGCCTAGTATTAGTAAAATAATGCTGCGAATTTTTATGAAGGGTTGCCTTCTTTATAATGGTTCTTGAAATGAATAAGTTCCGTTGATATGAGGTTCAAATTCTGTCTCGTTTAATGAATATTCACTACTCGGATCATCAATAGTTGGAGTGTAAGATTCAGGAGTTATTGAAGAATATTTGAAAAACTCTGAATATTCGTATTCTTTACTTGAGATTAACCCTTCAACAAATTTTCCAATGACAGGTAAGAATTTGAAACCATGGAATCCACCACCTGACGTAATAATCAAATTGGAAAATCCTGGTACAAAGTCAATTAAAAATTCATTCTTTTGTCCAACACCAGAGAAGCAAATCTTCCAGAAATCAATCTTACATCCAACTTCAACTAAGTCTTGACACCATTCATTAAAGAATTTTCTATATGTTTTCAATGATCTAACAGGAAGAAATTCATAATCTGTCTTTGGTACACTAATAGCTTTATCATTATTTGTAGTTGTTGCATACCGCCAGAAATGATCATTTCCACCAACTTTAAACAATCCATCTTCTGTTGCAGGAAATGAATAAATTGCATCCTCACGAATATTGCTTTCATATGTCATTCTCCAATTGATTTGAGGCATCTCTTTATACTTATCAATTAAGTCTTGTCTATCTTTAGGGATTTGAACTAAGATATATGTTGAAGCCTGTGCTTCTAATCTAGGATGCAATTCACCAGAAAGCAACTTTGAAGTCCATGCACCAGCTGCAACAACAACTATATCGGCATCATGACTCTTGCCATCTTCTGTTAGTACACCAACAGCTTTACTCTTATCAACTTTGGAGTACAGTATCTCCCTAACACTACCTTCCTTCGAACCATAAATAAATTTAACGTTTCCTGTGGACTCGGCAAGAAATCTGGTCCAAAGTAATGCTTTATCTGCATATGCAACACCAGCAAAGGAATCTAAAACTCCATTCAACGTTGGAACTTTCTCTCTTTGGTTTAAGGGATCCAATTTACTAAACCATCCAGTGATTTTAGCACGTTCAACATCCTTTGGATTGTTGATATCATATGCAAGAGATCTCAAACCAATATTTTCAAAACATGCTAAAGTTTTTAATTCCTCATCATGCTCAATCTCATCCAATCTAATATAGCCAGTATTTTTAAAGACAAGATCAGAGTTCGTTAAGCCAGTTGGTAAATTGGAGACCTTCTTTAGTTTTCCATTCCATTCGTGATATTTCTTTATACTTTCCAATGCAAGATTCTGATAATGAACTTTATGAACATAGGATGCCCTCACCAATTTACTTATATCTGTAGAGGCTGCCACTGCACCATTCAAAGGACTACATTGATCGTTGAAGTAATCTCCTTTATCAAAGACGGTTATATTCTTGTATCCATTGATAGCTAGATGATAAGCAGATGAGATACCAAACACACCTGAACCAACAACTATAATTTTATCGTCTTTCGACATTTTATTTTATTCTCCAGTATGAATGAAAACGAACCCAATTGCCAAACACTTTCAAACTTTCCGATTACTCATTATCAAAAGTAATCTTTGATTAACTCATAATATTTATATATAGAGATCTTTCGAATCTGTGGCGGTATTCAAAACCAAACCATTTTCCGATTAGATCCCAATTAAGTAACAGAGATCCGATAATCTCAACTGCAATCTCCGCGGCCCTTCAGGTCGGGATTCTCTTTACTATAGTAGCCAAGATGGCTACATAATATGGAGCTAAATATCTATATTTGCCGTCCCCCTACAAGACTGTGTAGCATTCGTGTCACATGAGCTTGCATGCTTCTTTGTTGCCTCATCTATAATATTATATGTTCTTAATAATAAAGAAACTTCACTGTATAAAACGGTTTTTCTAATTTTTTACTATTAGTAAGAAATTGCGCTTTTCGCTCGCAAGGTGGAAAAAAAGTTTAAATCAATTGCGTCTTTGATCTCATCATGTTTAAAAAGTTGCCACAGCATTCTCTTTAGTCTTGCTTAGGTTAAAGAAGCCCGCAATTTGTGCAAATCCTTTTTCAAAATGTTCGTTTGAAAATGGTTTGAAAGAACGCCATTGCTTTGCTTAAAATGGAAAGATTAGTTTAGATTGATTACAGAAACGATGGCTCCTTTCTTTGTTTTTTGTTCTTTTGCTCGTTTGGACTTTTGATATAAAAGCATTACTGTTTCTCTTGAATGTCCCTTTTTGGTTCAAAAGTCATATATTACAATTCATATCGACAACATGAGTTCCAAGAATAGTGACATCATTGCAGGGACTCAGTCCAAAGAGAAGGAAGACAGCGATGCCATCAACACTTCTGAAGAAGGTAATTTCAAAGTTGTTGAAAAAAATGCTGATAACACCTTGATTTTCATCGATGCTAATCAAGAAGAATTTGAAGGAGTTGAATTCACCCCAGCGGAGAACCGAGCATTGTTAAAGAAGCTATATCTCTATCTTTTCCCATTGATCTTCTTAATTAATACAATGCTTTTCATTGACAAAGCAACTTTATCATATGCTTCCATTTTAGGAATCTACGATTCTACTCATATTGATGATGCTAAATATGACGACTTGAATTCAATCTTCTATACAGGGTATACAGTTGGTCAATTGTTAAATTTTGTCTTACAAAAGACCAACATGTCAAAGTTTATGACTGCCGTTTTATTTACATGGACAGTTTTAATCTTTTTGCATTCAGCTGCGTATAATTTTGGTGGTTTGGTTGTATTAAGATTATTCTTAGGTTTCACTGAAAGTATCATTGTTCCAGCTTTAGAAATAACAATGCTTCAATTTTTTACCCCAAAGCAAAGAGCAACTATTCAACCAATATTCTGGTGTAGTTGTGTTGGATCTCCAATTATTATTGCTGGTTTTATCGCTTATGGTGTTTTACATTCAAACTCCTCTGTCCCACCTTGGAAGATCTTCATGATCATTACTGGAGGTTTAACTTTTGTGACGACTTTGATCTCTGCTTATTGGTACCCAAGTGATCCATCTGGTGCTCGTTTTTTGACAAATAAAGAAAAATATTTTTTGATCAAAAACATTCAAAAATCAACTTCTTCTTCAATCTCTCAAGATGTTATCAAGAAACATCAACTTATTGAATGTGTCAAGGACCCGGTCTCTTGGTTATTTGCTTTATTTGCATTCTTATTAATGTTGGCAAACAACTTAACATATCAACAAAATTTGTTATATGTTTCGTTAGGTGTCTCCAATTTAGGCTCTACATTGGTTAGTGTTGCTGGTGCAGGATTTTCAACTTTATTTCACTTAACTGGTGCTGTCTTCATTCATTATTTCCCCGGAAACACAGCATTATTGATCACCCTTTCATGTATTCCATCAATTGCAGGAGGTATTGCAATGGTGACAATCAGATGGGAAAACAAATTGGCCCTATTAGCAATGTTGGTCCTGGCTTCAAATACTTACGCTCTAGGTTATATTGCAGGTCTTGGTTGGTCAACATCATCTGCAGGTGGTAATTCTAAAAGATTCTTTAGACATTTTATGTTCATGGTGGCCTATGGTGTTTCTAACATTATCTCTCCACAACTTTGGAAAGGAAACCAAGGATATACTGATGGTGGTCCAAGGTACTATGCCGCATGGTCGATTCAAATTGTGCTTTCTTGGACTGGTTCTCCAATTGTTGCATTCATTATTCACTATATTTTATCAAAGAGAAACAAGGAAAGAAAGGCAGCAATTGAGAATGGTGAAGAGGCTCGTGGTATTGTATATAAAGTCGATCAATCAACAGGTACTGAAGTCTCCGAGGAAGTGGATATTGCTAATCTTGATCTTACTGATCTAGAGAATAAACATTTCATTTACCCATTATAAGTATTATGAGCATTGCTGAGAAGGTGATATATCAATGCTACAAAGAGAGGCAATTTTGATAGATGCCCTTCTCTGAAATAGTTCGATCATCATTTATAGCGGAGTTGTGGTTCAACAGTTTTAATTTTAATATCCTTTTATCAACTTTTTTCGTAACATTTCCTGAGTATTATTATCCACTACCTTAATTTGAAACTTGAGCTAAATCACTTACATTTTAGAAGGAAAAAGACATGACATATAGTAGAATACAAGACTTATTATATACCCCAAGCTTCATCAGCTTCCACCCTTTTCAGCGTCTAACTCCAAAGAAGATTCCTCCCTGGTAGATGATGCTTCAACGCTTTTGAAAAAACCTTCAGTTCTCTTCTGTCTTTGAATATGTCCCATTATAACAACAAGAATAGCAGAGACTAAAGCAAATCCTCCACCGACGTAAAGTCCTAGAGGAACATCCGGTTGTTTTTTTGTTGGAAATAGAAGAATTGGAGTCCAAGCTGCAAATGATTCATGAATTGCACTCATCGTACCACTAACAAATGCTCTCTTAACTGGATCACCAAATACAGATTCATTGACCCAGATCCATGTGATAGGTCCACTGGGACTTCTAAAAGCCAAAAGATAATACAACGCCCATCTGCTACCTATGTGGCTCGGATGTGCAGGAGTTGCACCTAATGCTATCAATATAACAAAGAAACAGGTATGAATCGCCGATAAAACTTGCCAACGACTACCTTTAAACACCCTATCAGATATCAAAGCAGCTAAAATATCCAAAAAAATTGCAAGACCGTAGTATCCCGTTGGATAGTTATTAATCTGTGGTACAGTAAATTTAACAACCCCATCTTTGTTGTACGATTTAAACCACAAGCTGAAACCATCGGTTGCATCAGATCCAATTCCAGAGAAGATGAAAATAGCAACGAAGAAATACAAATGCCAAGTTGAAAACCATGATTTGACATTTTTCCAAGTAAATCTGACTTGCGTTAAGAGAGCCTCCTCTGGCTTTCTCTTTCTTGCCAAAGACAATTCTTCTTCTGAAAAGAGCCAATTAGGTTTGGAATTTCTTGGTAAATTTGGCATTAACCAAAAAGCCAAGATTCCAATCGGAACAGTGATGGCACCATCCACCAAGAATAACCATCTCCAACCAGCTCTACCCTTAACTCCATCAAGGTTTGTATAGGCCGCCGACTGTAAATATCCACTAAACATAGGACCAATTGATTGACTGAAATGAATAATTGCAGACCTCATACTTGCTTCTTTTGGTCTGTACCACGATCCAAGAACATACATGACTGTTGGATAAGTTGAACTTTCAAACAATCCAACAAAGAATCTAGTAACATAAATTTGTCTAGGACTTGAAAATGTCGATGAAGTAAAAGTAACTATTCCCCAAAGAATATCAATCACAGGAATAAAGTATTTGGGAGGAGTTTTTGAAATAAGTAGAGTACAAGGGATCTGGCCAAGAACATAACCAATCTGATACGTTGTCTTTGCATAATTTAACTCATTTCCGTACAATGATAAATCTTCTTTCATTCCAGACACAAATGCATTGCTCAAATTACTTTGATCCAAAGCCTTAGTAAAAGCAATTGCACAAGCTATAAATAAAAAAGTGATATCTAGCTTGAATAAAAACCATCTTTCATTAGCAGGTTTATCGAAAGAATCCCAGATCTTTCCCTTCCAAGTGGTGATTGGAACATCGACATACACATCATCTTCTTCGTTGGCTGAGCTATTACTGGGTGAATTCTGAGCGATTGCAAATTCACCGTTCTTGCTCAATGACATTTTAGTTAATTTTCCGAAGGCTCGTTCCCAATTTTCAATGAGGATTGGAAGCGCAAGCACAGATATTCATCACTATTTATAAGTAAGAAATAGTGGCTAATGTGGCTGCAAATAACCATTTATCAAACACTATGAAGACTCGAATATTTAAATAAAAGCATTAGTAATGGCGATGCATCTGAGTTGGCCCGTTTTCAAATACGAAGTGAGATTGCCTAATTTTTATGATTAGTGTTAATTCAAAAATCATCTTTTGGCATCAATCTTAAAATTATCTCTCTTGTATAGCCAGTTTGGGATCATTGCCGCCAGGATTGCGATGCAGAAGTCATATCTTATGGTATAGTCATAGCTGAAGCAAAGTTATGGCTTATGATGTGCATATTGAAAAGAGGGGGGGGTACAAAAAGGGTCTCGCTAGATTGAAGCCACAACGGTTAAATTGTAGTTCTCGCGGGACTGGAATTTACATTCTTGTAGAATAGTTCATACACCATCGATCTTCAATCAAAGTAGACCAATATATTTCCACCGCTATACAATGTTGGTTTCAATATGTACTACATATCGCTTTCGATAATAAGTATCTCTACTTCCAAGTTCCAACAGCGGGTCCTGCCTAGAAACAGACACGCAGGGAGGCCCGAGTAAATCTACAGCAAAAAATAAGATAAAGTTTATTTTTTTGCCCCACACGTTATTGTCGTATTGGGCCTCACTTTAATCGTTATCAAAGTACATCTGTGATTGCGCCATGATAATAGTAAATTAATACACATTATATCTATTATGGCTAGTTTGGTCATTACTCATCTTAATTGTTAATTTTTGCTTGTTCTTCTCGTCTTTTGTTAGCCTCAACTGCAGCATCAATGAATTTCTCAACAATGTTAAATTCTTCGGGTGATTGCGGTGAAAATATTAAAACGCTTTCCATCTTAGAAGGTTGAAATCTTGCCCTTAATGGGTGAAGCTCTCCCCAGCCTTTTCTGAGCACAATAGCAGCATCTTTAGGAGCTAAATAGACATGGAAGGTTCCATCTGTTGGATGAAGATGTGCCACTTCATTCCTGCTAATTATGTCTTCACCAACAAAAAGCGCCTCAAGATTGCTTTCAATCTTGGACGGAAATCTTTCTATAGCATTATTAGAATCTTTCTCCATCTTTTCAAAAAGCTCTCTAGTTAAAGCCTGTGAATTTTGAATCTTTGAAGGATAAATCTGTCTGTGAGGAACTGACCATTTGGCAACAATCGGTATATCTCCTTGTTTTAATGGAATCTCATCTTCATTTAAAATTGGCTCTTCATCAGGAATAACAAAAGTGTAATCAATTAATTTCTCATCCCTACGATTATGCCTTAAAAACAATGTGCAGCATAGAGAAATCATATAACCGAAAAAGTTCCCTGGTAAACCTCCGGGGATCATCACCTTACACCATTTTTGATAGTCTCTGTATGCAACTACAGAAAAAACAAGTCCTGAACATAAAAGCGTGAATTTCAGCAGTAGATACTTAGCCATGTTGAATTTACTTATACATTAATTAGTTAAGAAATGTGGGACTGTAAGCTAGAGATCTTTATATATATACACTTCGTAAGTACTATTAGAGCCGTTTCGGCCGATATTTTTTATATCTCAATTGCCGAAAAGTTTAAAAATAGTGCCATATCTTCATAAAGTACTGGTGTGGGGAAGAAATCTATTTTGCACCCCAAGATGGGAAATTGTTAATAATAATCATATGATTGCCAGTATTTGGATGTTTAATGTCATTGGGTGAACAATTAGGCTGATAAAAATGTAAAAGCTGAGAAGCAGATGTATCTGACAGAGCAACTCAAAAAGGACTTTAATAGCAAAACTACCTAAGAAGTCCACCTCTAACTTTGGAAAGAAACAATTCGCTGTCGTTTCCCTATATTATTTTTCCAGTAACCCATTTGTTTTATTTCACAAAGTGCTTAGAAAGGGCTGATTTACTCTGTAAATTAAAGATTATTACAAAAAAATACGTAGTCTACTGCTCTCACTATTGGTTTTCATCACCATGAGGCACTCTATTTACTTTTATCGGCAGCTTAACATCCTCAATCGTAGCTGGTTATCTTCTGCGACGAATGTCTCAAATTCGAAATTTTTGTGAGTGGAATGCATACTAGTAATTATTGGTTAACATATCATCTGGAGTATCCAAACCACGATTTTGATACCATACCACTAAAAACTCTTCAATTGCTCAGATTTTGGGAGCGGTAGATGAATACTGGGTCTCAAAAGGTAGAGGTGACAAAAGGTACAGGATTTATTAACAGAATGGAATTCCAGTCACAGTAGAACAACAGATAAGACTCAAGATTAAGGAGAATGACTTGGATGACCAATTAAGAGAGAACTATGATTCAGCGATATTAGAAGGGAGGAAATAATCAATCAAATATGTTTGTCAATATTGGCTGTTGTTGAATACCTACCTCGCGGATAAATTTACTCAGCATTCGTTTCCTACTTCCAAGTTTACAAAATTTGGTATTGATACTATCACTTCGAAGAGACCTTATATTCTATCTTCTCTCTCTCGAATAGGTAATTTTCAACTTTTGCCTAATTGGGAAGATCAAATTCTGATAAGGTTTCCTTTCTCGGTGGCATTCACTACCGCGAGGGAGGGCACTTGGTTGGTTAAATAATATTATCTGATCTGCCCGCCGCAAACGGTGATTTTTAGTTATGTCCTTGTATGTGAGGTTAAGTATATCTCTGACCATTCAGAGCGAAACAAAATAGTATCTGTAATCAAAATTCCACCGATGACGGATAGGACCTATCATAGGAGCCCAAACTAACACTGCTGTTCCACTTTCCAGCTAATATTGGGCTTACCAAAACCGCTCTAGTAATCTGTGAACCTTGAATCAATGTGCCCCCGAGAAAAGTTGATCGAGAGCCAAAAAAATGTAATGTCGAGGCTCGCTAACAGGTCCGTCTAATACGAAACCTCTCAACGAAAAGCTTTGTGATCATTTAGAAGATGCATCTAAATCTCTTTCATTAGCAGCAAAATGCCTGTCTATCTTGAACATCCACAACACACAATCGTGTATCGAAAGAGATTGTCGAAAATACTTACATTTCTTTATTGTTAAAGCTGCTTGCGCGCCGCTTCCGCCGATGATTACAAAGAACTATCAGATAAGCCAAGAAAATTGTTTTGTTGAATGAAATGTGGATATTCTGCTCATTGAAGCTGTGTGAGGATGAACTAAACTGTACTTTACTTGACTCGTTTTGTGAACTTAACTTTGCGTAAACTTCTAGAGACTTGTGTATTATAGGTACACCAGATTCTTAGTGTTAGTTAAGAAAAATCATGTTCTCTACCTTGATAGTTGAAAATACTCGAAAAGAGTATTTCAAGAAAAGGAAGGTGAACAGAAAGGCTGTTTCAAAATGTGTGAAGTGTCCTTCTGATTCCAGTGATATCTACAGTGGATCAAGCAAACAGTCAGAAAAGTGTGAGTGTGAGAAAATTATAAGGTGGGCACCAGTTCAACTTGATCAAGGATATATCAAACGCTCTGATCGTGTTGGAAAGTATAAACAAACGAAACCATCTAAAATCGATTCACATAAGGAAAGACTCCAAATTCACGTTGATAATACTAAGGCAAAAACTGAAGTATCAGGAGAAAAGCAAAGCCATCACCTTCTATCACCATGCTGGGATGCTGAAACCAATTTCATCCCAGAAAAACGATCTTCAGATGAACTCCAAATAGAAGAATTACAGACAATCAGTACCACCCTAGCATCAACAACTGATATGGAAAGCAGCCTTTGCTTTCAGTTTGAAAGCAACCATCCTTGGAAAGGAGAAAAAATCTCAACATTGGGAAGTATTAATCAACACCTAGAACCAGTTGAAATCAAAAAACTATTACATGAGGAGCTATCTTTGGAGGATTCTGAATCCAGCTTTCAAATAGTAAGAGAAGAGCAATATGGGGTCATAGAGCTCCCCAAGTCAACGGCAGCTTTCTATAGACATGGAACAGGAAATATGGAGGACCCTGCTATATGCTTTTCTCTCTCACATAGCCAGGACTCGCTTTTGGTTAAATCCAATATCCAAATTTCAGCAATGAACTTAGTAGACTACTATGGATCTACTCTCTCTGGAATTCCTTTGACCTTCAGTGCTAAGGGCCACAACCCATACAAAAAGTTATGCAGGTTATCCTTGAACTTTGAGCCCTTATATCACACTATTGCTGCTAATTCGATGGTTCATTTAGGCAAAATTAGTTTGGAGACTCTAGAAGATCAAAACTCTGTTGGTTCCAAGCAGATATCCCATATAATGACCATCTCTAGTCCTTTGACACTACTGACTGAGATTGTTGGAACAGTGCTTTGCCTATCAACTGTGGAGTTCCTTACATCATGCTACTCATCAAATTTAGAGCACTACCTTATCTTAGTGAATAGCTTGTTGAACAGGTTCATTATCAAATTTGGAATGAATTCCTTTGAAGAAAGACTTCGGACTGATTTAACTCTTCGATGTTGCTTATATCATTTGAGCTATTACGACATTACCGGAAGCTTGATCAATTTCAAAGATCCTCTACTTGATAAAGATATTGTAATTGCTGTTAATCGAAGCGGGTTGAATGCTTCAATAAGTTATCTAAGTGACAGTTATAACCTCTTTGGCTGCTCGGAAGAAGTGTTCACGATCTTGTATATTGCTTCTCGTGGAAATACAGAGCAGGCTAATGTTCTATTGCAGAAGATGAATTCTAGTGATATTGATGATATGACATGGCTTTCTGATCTTTCTCCAGGCGAAATTGCTGATTTCAAACATGTTCAAGAGTGTTGGAAATATGGGGCCATGATCTATCTGGATAATTTGAAATCCTACAAAGAAGGTAAAAGTGGCATTGATTTGAATTCACAATTATTTGTGGATACCTGTGTCGCAAAAATATTCAGACATGGTCGGCAGTTGTGTTCTTCTTCAGATGCAGAGAAGCAGCTCTTTTTTGGCTATTTCATGGCAGGTCTCACAACTCGTCTACAATCCGAAAAGGATATCATAATTGATTTTCTTGATAGAATGAAAGACGAATCTGGTTATCTTCTATTTGTCTCTGCTCGTGATTTACTTACAGATTACTGGAAAATGAACGATGAAAATTACATTTGGTGGATAGACTTTCTCAAGATCAGAGCTTCGGAAAAGTCTAAGTATTTTTACTTTTAAACTTGAAGTTTTAGCTTCAGAGCTTTTAGTGCGCTTAATAGTTGTATATAATAGAATAATATTCATTCAAACAATAATTAATAGACTTGTGTAATTACAAATCATTTTATATAAGGGATCTAAACAGAATCCAAACTCGGTGAATTGCGAATAAAAAGATAAAAACTTGTGGAGGATATTACTGCTCTCTTTTCATTCATTTGATTTCGAATGGTTAGATTCAGAAGTTGCAACAGGAGCATGTGTAATTGATGGACCAGTGAACTCTTTTCTCTTGAAAAAGATCCAGTGAATTGCAACATAGCAAAGAAGACCCGAGCAGACAACAACGGCCCAGTTCATATTTTGAGCGGTAACAGGTCTTGCGGATGGAAGACAAAAGATAACAGAGAAGAAAGCAATGAAAAGAACTGAGAGTAGATTGATAGCAAAACCAAATTTACCCAAATTGAAATGTCTGTTTGGTGGCAACAAGTCACGGCCACGTACAAGCAGAATACCTTGGGGAATAACATAACTCTGGAACATCAAGATACCAACACAAGAAATAATTGCAAAGAACACAGTAGTTGAACCAATGAAAATAACACCATATAGAGTCAAGAAGAGTCCACAGAAACACAAAGCCCAAACTGGAACTTTATGAGTAGGATGAATTTGTTTGTAAAAGTTGGAGTAAATAAATCCGTTATCACAGGCAAATGACCAGATGATTCTTGAAGTACCTTCAATGGCTCCAATCAAAGCACCAAATAAACAGTAGATACATAAAACAGAGAGACCTGTAGTAGCTGATTTTGATCCTGTAGCATTATATAAAATCTGTAACACTGCCAAACCAGTATCGGTATTCAAGACACTATCCATATCACCCATAGCAAACGTGAACATGATTGCAAATGGCCATGCAGTGAAGAAGGCTAGAATAGCAGGAAGGATAACAGCTAAAGGAACATTTTTTTCTGGTTCAGGAATTTCATCAGACATATGTGGTGCAGCATCAATACCAATTAAGGAATAGAAACTATTTCCAATACCTAGCATGAACGCCAAACCTGCAGAGCTCCAACCAGTGTAATTAGTATCAGTTCCAAAAACATATGATGCCTTATGGAAGCCAGATTTGTGAGAGGCTCCGATTGTAATAAAAGTGATAATTAAAAACAGAACATTAGCATAAAAGTTTAAACTGAACAATTTTGGTAACCATTTTTGGAAGAATATGCAAATGACAACAGCAATCCAAGTGACTAAGATATACACAAGATACACTTGCCATTGTTCAAGACTGTAATCCTCATTCCATAAAACACCAAGTCCGATAAGGAAACTAGCAATGTAGTTAGCAATACTGGATGCTCCAATCAACCAAGCAAAAATTGACATCCAACCAACAACAAAAGCAGCCAATGGTGCCTGTGCTGGAGAAGAAACACAGAAAGCCCAGTGATATTGACCACCAGAAGAAGGATATGCTGATGATAATTCTGCCATACCTAGTGCCATGACTTCAACAATAAAACAAGCAACAGGGAAACACCAAATACTACCTGCCGGACCTGCACAAATAAGTGAGGTGGTGACACTGGTAATCAAACCAACCCATGCAGCACCAATATCAAAGGATAAAGAAAATAGCGAGAACTTGCTGAAACTCTTGGTCATACCATCATGGCCTTGTAGAACTTCTATAACTGGCTGTTCCTCAGTTTGACTCAACGAATCAACAGCACAAACAACAACACTGTCTTTTTTTTCTGACGACATAATAATACGATATAATCTAACTGCTGATTAACCAAAAAAAAAATATAAGTTAGCACTTCATTTTTATTCTGATCCAATGGGAGATACGTTAACTATTATATATTGAAAACTTGAACGGAGCTTGCTGATATCAATCTTCGTTGAGATTTTCGGAAAAGACTTATCTCTAATCAACGTTATTTTGAAAGAATCCGATAGCCATAACAGGGAAAAATAACTATTTACTCGATTCGTCCAGATAAGGAAAATTGTGGGCTGTGTTGGCGGTTGGACCAAAAGCGGTAATTCAACGTTTTATCCCGATTAAGTAGATTATCCAAATTGGATCAGTTGAAGATCAACTTCCTAAAATATCCATCTAACAGACATACCACCTCTTTATATATATCTATAGCAAGATTTTTCCAATGAAGAAGTAGCTTATGCGAGAAACTAAATTGCAAACCAGAGCGTTTAAGTTAAGTGATCAACATGAGTACTGAATCCGTTCCAAGTTGGAAAAGACACCCACCAAGGGTTCTTGAAGCCAAAGAGCCAAATTATGAACCCGTTGAGGTTCAAGCTTTCACCATGGATGCCGATATCGAAGATGTTGTTTCCGCAATGAAAAAAGCTGGCGGTTGTATCATCAAAGGTGTTGCTTCAGCCGAGACTCTTGCTGCAATTGACAAAGAGTTAAGACCAATTATTGATGCTGATGTTTCTTGGGATGGTGATTTTTTCCCTTCTCAAACTAGAAGGGCTACAGGTATAGTTGGACATTCTCCAGAGGCAGCAAAGATGTTACTGCAAAATAGAATCTACAGAGAGACCTGTGATGCATTCTTGGCTCATAATACTGTTTATTATGTTGACAATGAGCAAAGATCTGGATTATCACCTCCTCAGTTAAACAATTCCATATGCTTTAGTATTGGGCCAGGTGCAACTGCTCAACCACTTCATAGGGATGATGGTGGTCACCATCCAAATTATGACACTATCGAGGAATATCCTGAAGATTTGAACAACTTTCAAAGGGATGCCGGTGTTGGTTTCTTTGTTGCTGGTACTAAAGCTACCAAAGCTAACGGTGCTACAAGATTCATTCCAGGTTCTCACTTATGGGGTGTGTCTATTCCTCCAAAGTTGGATATGGTCTACTATGCTGAAATGGAAGCTGGTGATGCATTCATGATGTTGTCCGCATGCTATCACGGTGGTTCTGCCAATACTACTGAAAATGAGAGAAGAGAATTGTACAGTTGTTTCATGACCAGAGGTTACTTGAGACAAGAGGAGAATCAATATTTAGCACACTCCCTAGAAAAGGTCAAAAATCTTCCTTTAGATCTCAGAAAAGTGTTCGGATATCAGATGAGTAACCCTGCTATAGGATGGCTCGATCATAGAGATCCTATTTTTATGGTGGCTCCTGAATTAAAGCAAAACAATTTTGCTATCTAGGATTTAGAGTAGTTATATTTTTCAATCATTTTCTTTAAATCGATCTTAAGGTAAAACCAGTAAGAGTTCATTGTTTATTATTGATCAAAGCAATCATACAATCTTTCACAGATCTATTGTCTATTGTCAAATTCTGTTCAAACTTAACCTCAAACCTCTGGCACACCGCGATCATTGCTCAATCCTAAAATGGGCTCGATCCAGTAAATTTCACTTGTAAGAGACCAGTGTGATGGATAGTAGATTACACAAATTGAGATAAGCCGTCTTCCCTCGATATAGAGATATGGTTTCTAACAAGAGTGTCCCTTCTTGGTAAATCCTAACTTTTCCCCAATTGGGACTTGGAACAATGTGCGCCGTTTTCAACAGAAGACATGATTCAAGATAACGAAACAAAAAGCGATAACCACAACATACATATATAATTACTGGTATAAGGGGCCCCATTGAACTCATCTTTCATTACGATATGATTAACTCAATTCTCTTTCTTCAACAAAATGACCACCATTGTGCTAGATAAAACAAAAGCTCTCAACTTTAAAGGATGCCCTTACACAAAGGAGGACTTGCCTCCTGTTAAAGCATTTACAATGGATTCCCCAATGGAAGATATCATTGAGGGAATCAAAGAAGCTGGTGGATGTATTATTCGTAATGCTTGCAGTATCAGTCTTCTCGAGGAGATTCAAAAAGAGATAACACCTTTTGTTGATGCGGATGAGGTGTGGGATGGTGATTTCTTTCCGCCTCAAACAAAGAAAGCTTCAGGCCTTATTGGTAAAGCACCATCTTCAGCAAAGGCACTACTGGATAACGAAGTCTATAACAATGTTTGCGATGCATTTTTATCTCACAAGATGTCTTGGTGGGTTGGTGATGAATTGCATACCGGAGTTTCAAAGCCTCAAGTTAACAATTCAATTTGTTTCAGAGTTGGCCCAGGTGCTGCAAATCAGCCTTTACATCGTGATGATGCCTTGCATCATCCTCAATATAGCTACATTGATAAGTACCCTGAAGATCTTGGCACTATCACAAGAGATGATAGTATTGGATTCTTTATTGCTTGTTCCAAATCAACCAAGGAGAATGGTGCTACAAGATTTATTCCAGGTTCTCATAAGTGGGATGTTGCATGTCCTCCAACTGAAGAACTTGTCTATCATGCAGAGTTAGAAAAAGGTGATGCCTTTATATTCTTGGCCTCTTGCTACCATGGTGGTTCTGCAAACAAAACAAAAGATGAGTATAGGTTGTTGATTAGTTGCTTCATGACCAGAGGTTATTTGAGACAAGAAGAGAACCAATATCTTGCAATTCCAATCGACGTCATTAGGAAGCTTCCAGAAAAGTATGCTAGAATGATTGGATATGATTTGAGTACTCCTTATGGTGGTTGGGTCGAGAGTAAAGATCCTTATTTTGTCATTGATCCAAATGTCAAGAGCAATATCGACATTTGAAGTCGAGTCTTATTACATGTCTAGTTATATCGAATATGTACCAACTGAAAACAGACCGAGTCTGAAAATTAAAATTGAGTAGTATAATATAGCAAATACTGATCGTATGAATAGATTTACTTTCACATGTAAAGAATGTAAAAGAATCTCACAATTGCAGTTATAACAAATATTCACCAATGGAAGTTTAGTATTTTAATCAGATACAGCAGTAACTGATGGTGACTACGATCTAAGTATGGGGAGATCAAATTTGTAGTATCTGCATTCAGGCTACTCGTTGTGCTGTTCAAGATAGTAATTTCACTGTAATATTCTCTACTACTTACTATCTGCCAAAAAAGTTAAAAAAGTTTAAGTGTATATATTGGAGTGTAATAAATAAAGAAAGTTTAGCTGAAAAGCTAAATCCTTAATACATAGTCCAAAATTATCAGCACTTTTATGGAACACAAGCTAGAATATTGATTTCAATACATCCAACGGCGATATTTGAAACTCCGATTGCAGTCCAACAAGGTCTGTAATCACCAAATGCTTTCTTTGAAGCTTCTCCAAGTGTCAAACCAACTTCGTGGGTGATCCCACCATATTCAATTGAATGATAACTGGTCACTTGATAAATTGATCTGAAAGCCTCTTCTTTCGTGAAATCTGGAACAGCATGCATAATTGCTTTAGCAACATTCTGAATAATAATATTGTTAGTATCCCATTGATTTTTGATTAGCTGCGATGAAATCAGAAAGGTGATGAGTACTTACCTCCAATGCTAGAGAAACCATTTCCTTAACTGTTTCTCCAGGCTTTCCGTTTTCATCAATACCAACCTGGCCCGAAATAGCCAAGGTTCTCATTCCAGCTGGAACAATACATGATGAGGAGATTGAATAGTTCTCCGACACTTCTTCGTATCCAGGGTAGACAAATGACTCACAAACAGGAAATCTAGACATTATTTTATTTAATTTATTAACTGTGGTTAGATGATCCGAAAAAAAGAATAGAGAAAACAAAAAATATTCAGTTACAAATTGCTGATATATGTGGTCCAAGACATTGGTAGTAAGATTTCATCTTGTTTGGTGAAAGTAGATTAGATGGTCTACAATATCCTTTCCCTTCTGAGAGGCCCACTGATTTAGGAAATGTTGATATTCACCATATTTGGAGAGTTTGGTACAAGTACTCTCTCCATATCCACGCTCTCAAACAGGAAATAATCAACTTTTTCCCAATTGGGAAAGACAATTTCGAGATAAGATTTTCTTTCTGCGGGCATTTTTTATCGCAACCTATTTGATTAGATAAGTCGTTACGTTATCTCTTAGAACTCTTTTGAGTTAAGGTTATTCCTGTATTCTCGGTATTAGAAAAGTAGGCAAGGAACTGTATACACCCTAGGTGTCTTTGCATGCCGGATATGTGAATAGTTAGCAAAGTGACGCATATGTCAGAAGTGTCGCACTCTAATATAATATCCGTAGAAATTCCCCATATACACATATATCCATAACAAGTGTATCACTATAGTGTGTACTTTTTCTCAACTTATTTTGATTAAGCTAATGTTTACTCCTTTTTATTCTTTTTCTTAATTTATTTTACAAAAGCGAATGTTTACGTGTTTTTCTTCTTTTTCTTATTTTGATTTTGGAATATTTAAGGTTAATTATTTTTTGCTCTTATGTTGTTCTTCTAATTTAGGAAATGAGAATTATAAAAATAAAAATGGTATATTTTGAATGATTAAGTTATCCATGGTGTTATTTTGGTTGTATAATATGAGAAAGTAGTCTAGGATGTAAAATATTAGAGGTAAATGACAATAAACTATGTTAATAATCTGTTAAGTAATAATCTGTTAAGTTTGAATTGCAAGATAAAATAGTAGAATTAGCAGTAATTGATTTGCGTAGATTGGGATCTATATATCATTTGCCTGGATCTGTCGGGTGAATTATGCCATTATTGTGTATTTATAAACCAGAAATGGCAATATTTAAGTGAAATTAGAAAGGGGAGGGGTAGATTCCCTTAGTGTATATCAAAGAATAACCATAATTGAGCTGTGTTGTCAATGATTACGATCTAAAAAATATTAAGAGTTTGATAGTCATTAATGAATCGGATAGCCAAGGATAAGTGTCCAAGAATTTACGAGTCTGAGGATCAATTTCGCAGGGTGCACCAGTAGTAAATTGGGTCGCGGTTCAAATATTTTGAGGTGGTGAAGATGGGCTGTGCGGAGGGAAATGGTATTGAGCAGTGGTTCATTAAACGATTTTGAGTTAAATGTCAATGTGAAATGAGCAATTGATTCCAGAATTGAAGTATCCGATGTTGGAGATTAGAAATGAAAGCCAGGAAGAATGAAAGAGTAAAGGTTGCCGAGTGTAAGTGTGGTGTAAGTGTGGTGTAAGTGTGGTGTAAGTGTGGTGTAAGTGTGGTGTAAGTGTGGTGTAAGTGTGGTGTAAGTGTGGTGTAAGTGTGGTGTAAGTGTGGTGTAAGTGTGGTGTAAGTGTGGTGTAAGTGTGGTGTAAGTGTGGTGTAAGTGTGGTGTAAG